>ML813738.1:96173-117756 GCA_009831015.1 Picea engelmannii
GCATGGTTAACTTCACTTTTATGAGTATGTAACGAATCCAAAGCCTCGTGACCGTCTAGTTTCTCTATCAGATACAACTATGGCATTCAAACCCTTTCCATATTCACTGAATAATTGCAGTAAGCTATTATCATTAGCCTGCCGTAGCAAATTCCTAACAAACAACTTAGTCATCTGGATAGCACACCATTATCTATCTTTTCCTTCACCATGTCAATCTTGGCATTCTCGGGAAGCTTGAAAGTACGTGAGAAGCTCCCATGTGGTCTTTCCAAAGAGGGATACATTTTGTTTTTATGCAATTTTTTCTTAGGCAGTTCACAGCTTATCTCCAATACTCGCTCTCCCTCCTCCACTTGAATATGAATGTCTTTTGTCAGACCCGTAATGTCAACCTTGAGGATATGAGCCATTGGAGTGTCTTCCCAGTCGACCTGAATGCGGTATTCTCCATCATGTTGTAACAGAGATTATCAATGGGGACTCCGTGAGTACAGTGACTTCAATACTTTTTATGTGTAGACCAGCTTTAGTGACAACAGGAGGGTCCTGCATGTTGTTCCCAGTATCCTGATTGAGTTCTTGGTCTTCTTACTGTTCAGTTTGGCCCTACCTAGTGCCAGAACCTAGAAAGTAGTTTCAAGTGTTAAGTTACATACGAACTCATTGATTTCCACAAGTATCGCCTGTCCGAGCACTATATCTCCTTGTCTCACCTGCACCTGATTTGTGAAATCTTTCTAAATACAAGGTTCTTGTAGTAAGGAGCTGTGAAATTGTTTGAAATATGGCACTTCATATTCTTCCAGCTTGAATTTGGTGCCAATTATTAGTCCTCCTGATGGTATTCAGTTGCCTTATGAAATGCTGTTCAAAATCAATTCACTTGTTCGGTTGGGTTTCCTAAGTGGACCATCCCTTAAACAAAGAGTTTTTCAGTTTGCTGCAACCGACTAAAAGACCACTTGCTCACATAAATTTGGCTTTGTCAAATCTTAGCTGTTTGAGGAATACTTGTTATGAACCAACACAATGGCTTCACAAACAATTTGATCATATCAGGAGATCAAAGAAATGCCCTAATTCTGCTGCCATTTCTTTAGATAATGGACTGATGTATGTCAACAGAGTACAAGTAACCCCCTCAAAGTTTACTTCTTTGGACCTGAAGTCAATGTTTCCAACCGTGTGACACGACATTATGCTGAATATATCAATGATTTTCTTCGTGTTCCCTTTGTTGATGAGAACCTAGGCAGACTCCATTCGAATGATTTGTCTCTGAGAATGAATAACAGAGGTCCCAAGCGGACAAAACTATACAAACGGATTCTTCAGATCTTGAGAGATGGCATTGTGATAGGCGATAAATGGTTTGAATTTTTGGCTTTCTTATCAAGTCAACTGCGAGAAAGCGCTGTATGGATGTTTGTTTCAAATGGCATTGATTGACGCAGATAATATCCGTGAATGGATGGGTGATTTTTCTTCTATCAGAAATGTTGCAAAATGTGCAGCAAGAATGGGGCAATCCTTTAGTTCTTCCACAAAAACTCTGCACGTATATGGTCACGAAATTGGAATCGTTCCTGATATTCAAGTCCGCAATGATGAGAGAACATATAATTTTTCAGATGGGATAAGGAAATTGTCTCTGCCCTTGGCAAAGCGTGTTGCTTTGAAGTGTGGATGTGAAAAGAATAGCAAACGAATATCATCTGCTTTTCAAATAAGGTATGGTGGTTACAAAGGGGTTGTAGCAGTTGACCCGACATCCTCTGACAAACTCTCTCTTCGCGACCTCAATTATCCAGAGAAGACGGGAACGTAATCTCTTGTTAATGCTCCATACGTTAATGCTCCATACGTTTTATTTTGCCTGTTGGAAGTGCCACAAATGAAATCATTGCAGTCTGCATAAGATGGCGGAGAGAATCGGAGCGTTGGGCAGCGATAATTATTTCGTTCGGGACGTGGCGTTCTAATTAAAAACGGTCGCGGTTATATGAAAGCATTGGAGCCGCCTCCTACAGGTCTCCCCAGGTGTCAGAACACCTGGCAGACAGAATCCGTGCAGACCAGAAACGCATCATCTGTCTAAACATAGACAGTGTTCAGTAAAACGGCCGCCACCGGGCTCGCATACTCGGCCTTCGTCTGGTCCACCGTCATCGTCCTCGAAGGCTTCGCAACAACTCTAGAAACGATAGACTTCTGGTTCGTATTGTCGTTGATAGAAGGCACATTGAACGTGTTGAAGGCATCGAGTGCAGCAAAGGCGAAACGCGTAGTCATAACATCATCGATTTCCTCCTTGATTCCAAACCCAAGCTGGCCAGCGAAGAAACCTGTGGACGAGGACTGTTGGACCGACCTTGCAATCTGCAAACAAAAAGACCTCTGGTACCCAAGGAAACTGGCAGAAAAGGCAGCTTGGAAATACTCAAAGGAAACTGAGCTGGATGTTGTAGCAATCAATCCAGCAACCGTGCTGGGGCCTTTCATCCCTGCAAATTTCAACTCAAAGCATCGCCATACTCTTTCGCCTCCTTGAAGGTCATACGGACACCTACGATAATTACTGGTTAGGTTGTGTTCATGTAAAAGACGTGGCAAGAGCACAGATATTGCTCTATGAAACTCCGTCAGCATCAGGGAGACATATCTATGTTTCGAGGATGCTGCCATTCAATGACTTTGCCGAGATGGTGGCCAAGATTGTCCCCAGTATAAAGTACACCGTTTCAATACGCGAAACCCTAATTCCTTGCACGCGAACAATCCATCAAAGAAGTTGAACGATATCGGACTCGTCTTTAGTCCCATAGAACAAGCAGATGCCACAGTTAGTGAGGAAAGTCTTCAAGAGTGGTCGAAAAAGGATAAACTCAGGCTACTACATGTTGTCTATCGTGTTGGGGATTTAGACAAAACCATAAAATTTTACTCTGAATGCTTGGGAATGAAGCTTCTTCGAAAGCGAGATATTCCTGAAGAAAGATACACTAATGCCTTTCTAGGATTTGGTCCGGAGGAGACTAATTTTGTGGTGGAGCTTACATACAATTATGGAGTAGATTCGTACAATTTGGGGACTGGTTTTGGCCATTTTGGTATTGCAGTTGAGGATGTCTATAAAGCAGTTGATCTTATTAAAGCCAAAGGAGGAAAGGTTACTAGAGAACCAGGGCCAGTGAAAGGGGGAAAAACTGTAATTGCCTTTGTAGAAGATCCAGATGGTTATAAATTTGAGTTGATAGAGAGAGGTCCTACTCCAGAGCCATTATGTCAAGTCATGCTGAGAGTAGGAGATCTTGATCGTGCAATTAATTTTTATGAAAAGACTTTTGGAATGGAGCTATTGAGGAAAAGAGACAAACCTGATTACAAGTATACAGTAGCTATGGTGGGATATGGACCATAAGACAAAAGCACTGTTTTGGAGCTGACTTACAATTACGGAGTGAAAGATTATGACAAAGGAAATGCTTATGCTCAGATTGCAATAGATACAGGTGATGTTTATAAGACAACAGAAGCAGTTCGACGAGCTGGGGGAAAAATAACTCGTGAACCTGATCCGCTGCCTGGAATCAGCACAAAGATTACAGCTTGCCTTGATCCTGATGGCTGGGAAGCGGTGTTTGTTGCAATGCCGATTTCCTCAAGGAGCAAGTGGCACGGGGCTTAGTTCTATAATTTCTCCAATGCTGAGGGTCTTAGATGAGTTGATTAAAGACATGAGGAATCATGATAACAATAAGCAGGAGTGGACAGATGATGAGTTTCGGAAGCTTTATGAGACCCAGCTGTTGCCCAAGGAATTTCAGAGCTCGCTTATGACAGTAAAGTGGCACGAACTCAATCTCCATCACTCAGCAATGAAACCGCAGCTTCCAAGTGTCAAGGAAGGAATGACGAGTTATCAAACGATTAGTAACGGTTCCAGTAGCTGGCAGAGGTGCCGGGCAGTTGCAGAATGCCATGAAGGCAAACAGTTTCAGATTCCCAAAACGCAAAGAGATTTGTTCTTAGATGTTTTCTTTTAAATAATTTGTTGTATGTAATGGGGAAAAAGGGGGGACGGCCCGTGAGCCTTGAGAGGCTGGATTTGTAATGCATTTTTTTTTATCAAATATAGAATAGAGTTTTAAGAGATTCTACACTTTGTCACTGTCTAATTCCGTTTTCTTCATGTGTTATTGTTTCTGAAGTTTTCATTACTGTGCTTTCTTTCTTACTCATTATTTTTTCCGTTTTCTTCATGTGTTATTGTTTCTGAAGTTTTCATTACTGCGCTTTCTTCCTTACTCATTATTTTAGCTTGTAATGGTTACAATTCAGTACAACCTCTGCTGTAGCTATTTGAAGCATCCCTTAATGTGCAGTTTTTCTTCTGTTTTGCCTTGAGTGAAACAAGACCTGTGATGCCTTTTGTTTTTGATCTATAAATGAATGGAATGACTATTTTAGACCTGGTTCTAGAGGCTTCCTATGACTGATCAATCAACAAGATTTATTTCTTTTAAAAATGTGCTAAAACTTGGGTCTTTCACAGCCTAGAGTCAACTCTTGCGACAACACATCACATTGACGTCAGCACGTCCATCAAAACAGATAAATCCCATCTGTCCGAAGGATACGAAGCATTCATCCTCTGACTTCCAAGAAACAGTGCCATATAATGATCGACCTTCATTCTTAATGGATGAAAATTAATGAATGCCAACCATTTTGCTGGTAAGAATACACGTGAGGTTCGCTGGTAAGAATACACCTGAGGTTCAGGTAGACAGTGACAGTGACAGTGACAGTAAGACAGTGAGGCATTAGACACAATAATTTCGAATCTGAAAAATCTTTATGTAAATTTGGATAAAATCACTATTTTCTGTTGTTTAAATTGTATTTCTGAATGCATAAATGGATTTTCTAATTATACAAACTTAACCACTCAAATCTGCAGATCCAACCATTCATCACTGGATTTCGGACAAAATCAAACGAAAAAATTATCAAAAAACCTCCAAAAACATTTAGAATACTGTAGTACCAATAAACAAACCGATGCCCAACAAGTACGCTATGCTGTCACGGGTGCGCTCAAGACGCATTGAGGGTGAAAGGCATATTAATTGATCATTTTGGTTTTTTGGATCAAAAAGACATTGATCTCTTGATCGACTCGGACAAGGAAAATTATCTCCAGCCCACAAAAAGAAAACCCAAGAATTAGATGGTCGACCTAGTTCGGGCTGATAACGTTGGGGATATAATGCAGAGGGCATACTGGGTGATGCATGATGCAGACATTCCTTGTCATCGCATGACTTTCCAATGGTCTTGACAACAAGAGAGAACGCCAACAGTATTTAATACGAAATCTTCTCAGGCTTCTTACTCCGGATGTGCAATGCATGGACGGTGGAGATCTGTGCAGGAGAAACCCTACTTCCTTCTAACACTTTGTAGAGCCATTGAGTTTCAATAAAATTTACTCCAAAAATGACACTTTTGGCTCCTTATCGAGCATGCAAAAGCAGGATTCCCTGCACCCAAAACCTAGCGTAGCACCATGAACCTGTTGGCTCAGCTTCCGCCCAAGCAGATTCCTGCACCCAAAACCTAGCGTAGCGCCATGAATCTGTTGGTTCAGCTTCCACCCGTGCTCAGATATATGTAAAGGCAATACAAAAACTCAGATCATGCAAATTGTACAGTCATGGAGTTAAAATTAAACTTCCTCCATGCAATACAGAATGATACCTAAAATGCAGAAAACACAATGACATTTGTTGTAGTGGACATGGATTAGGTTTAGGTTTTTGAGCGCTGGTTTGGTGCAACACTTCAATGTTTCAGCGAATCAATGATGGAGTTATCTTAAAAAAATAAACTTTGCAATGATAACCTTGCTATGATACCATTATGAATAACTCCACCATAAAATGTTTATTGATGTGAACATAAATATTCATTGTTTCAGCGAATCAATGATGGAGTTATCTAAAAAAAATAAACTTTGCTATGATATCATTATGAATAACTCCACCATAAAAAGTTTATTCATGTGAACATAAATATATTAAAACTCATGGTTTGATTTTCCAATAGATATTATAACTTTGATATTCATCTAAAACTCTTGGTTTCATTTTGAGAGAGATATTATAACTTTGATATTCACCTATGACTTTTAGTATTCATAAATTAATATTTACAACAATATTTATAATTAAATTATACTATAATCTTAAGGATTAGGTATCTAACACTTGAAATAAAATCCAAAAAATCTATTGAAATCTCTTCACAATGTTGACTTGGAATGGCTAATGGTTGTATATTGAAATCTCTTCAGAATGTTGACTTGGAATGGCTAATGGTTGTAGGAGATCCGAAGTCTTGATTGTCTCTCCCTTATTATGTTGGTAGATCACACATTCAACCACAAAATTTTGAACATTAGTTTAAGATCTTTTCCAAAATTATATTTTTTGATCCAGTGGTAAGTTTTCAAGAACCTTGAATATCCTCATAAGTGTGCAATTCCAAAAGGACCTTCTGTTTGAGTTCAGAAATCTTACATAAATACAAACAATCTTGATACAACAACAAATCTTTCTTCCACACAAATTTATCAAATGCACTTGGGTCTCTTGTAGTTGTTGAATGATCTTGCATACCTTCTAATCTTACTTCAATTCTATCATTGTTTCTTCACCCAATCGGATTGTGTAATGGAAATAGCACATAGTGAACCTTTTATGTCTCCTTCTTTCCTTAAAAGTGCATCTGCCACTATATTTTATTTTTCGTTTATGTAGATAATTTCAAATTCATAACCTAGCATCTTTGTAACCCATTTTATTGTTTTTCTGAATATAATTGTTGTTTCAAGAAGTACTTCAAACTATCATGATATGTTTTTACCATGAAGTGTATTCCTATTAGGTAAGGGCACCATTTCTTAACTGCATGTAATATGGCCACCATTTCATTTTCATAAATGGGTTTGAGTAAATTATTTCCTTTAAGCTAACCGCTTTCAAAGGCAAGGGGTCTTCCTTCTTGCATTTAAACTGCACCAATGCCATGTCTTGAGGCATCACACTCACAATAAAGGTTTTTGTGAAGTCAGGCGTGGCCAATATAGGAATCATACACATAGCCTCCTTAGGTTTTTCAAAATCTTTGGTTGCTTCTTGAGTCCAAGAAAATGCCTCCTTTTTTAATAACATTGTTAGAGGTGTTGTTATTTGACCATAATTCTTGACAAACTTAAGGTAATAGCTCGTCAATCCTAAGAATCCTCTAAGATTCTTCAAGGTTTTGGAAATTGGCCATTCCATCATAGTTTTAATTTTGTTAGGGTCCATTTTGACACCTTCATGAGATACAATATGACCCAAATATTTCACTTCTTGAACCCCAAAGGAAGACTTGGAAGGCTTTGCATATAGTTGTTTCTCTTCCAATAGTTTTAAGACTATGTCAACATGTTGTACATGTTTTTCCAAAGATTTGTTGTAGGTTAGGATATCATAAAAAATACTAACACAAATTTTTTTGAAAATATAATTCATCAAGCTTTGAAATGTTAAAGGTGCATTAATAAGGCCAAATGAGATCACCAAAAACTCATAATGACCTTCATGTGTTTTAAAGGCTATTTTGGGGATGTCTTCTTACCTCATTCTGATTTGATGATATCTAGAATGGAGATCCAATTTAGTAAAGAAAATTGATCCTTGCAATTCATCGATGGCAAGAATATAAAACTTATCTTTAATGGTCATTTCGTTGAGTTGTCTATAATCTTGACACATGCCATGAACCTTATTTTTTGTAACCATCGCCACTTGTGAAGAGAAATCACTTTGGATAGGTTGAATGATACACTCAACCTCACTCTTTTGTGTATATGGTTGTAAGGCCTAATCTTAGGTGGTACACTTCCCGGTTGCAAAAGAATAACATGGTCACGATCTTGAGCAGGTGGAAGATCCTTAGGAATCTCTCCAAATACCATGGAATGGTTGTGGATAACTTTTTGGAGATCCATTGGAGCAAAGGGTCTAGGTGTTTGAACATATAGTGAGAACAATTGTGCAATTACACCATGGTGTCCCTTTTTGAGTAATTTTTTCATGTTGTTAGAGCTTATCACTTTAGAGGGTTTCCCTTGGGTACCTCTGAGTTCAATTTCCTTGACTTCTGAGGGAAATCTCATGAAAAGTTCTTGAAACTTAAGAGCCATTATTCCCAATGATTGTAACCATTGGACCCCAAAAACAACATCAACACCACCCATTTGGATTACAATAATGAGACTATCCAATAAATACTCCCCCATAGTGAGCTTAATACTATGGCATTTCTCTGAACAATATACAATACCTCCATCTACAATCATTATTTGAGAATTTGGTATTGGAGATATAAGCAATTGAGAAGTTCAGTGAATTTGAAATTAATGAAGTTATTGTTGATATTATGGTAGTTGCAAAAGGTATTAACCTCTATGTGTAACCTTTGACGAGATTAGAATATTCTGGGAAGCAAGAGAAACCCTAAACAAATGTGTAGAAACCCTAGAAGACATGTCGGCTCAATAAAAGAATTAATATTTAAGTCTTAACCTCTAAAAGAAGAAGTTGGCCTGGACAAATGAAAAAGAGCACTATAAATAAGAGGGTGTTTGAGCTCATTTGTCATTCACACTCTCACATCTCACATAGACTAGTGCTGCGCAAGTTTTGGAGAGGGAGTGCAGCTGCAGCTACTGCGACTGGGATTTTGGATTTTGGTTATGGTTGGACTTTCTACTTGGTTATGGTTTGGATTCTCTGCTTGGTATGCTATCCTTGGAGAGAGATACACTATTTTGGTTGGCTATTGGTTTTAAGGTTTTCTTCCAGAATTATTCTGCTTATCAAGGTTAAAGGTGCTCGGGGATGGCTTCATGCCTATGGTTTAGTGACAATATTGCTATATTGTCTATGGAAAAACAAGCACATCTCTTTTATTCTAATAGGTTATCGGCCCACACTATCTTCAGGCATTCTAACCACTAGAATATAGATTGGGAAGTTATTTTTTAAGCTTGTTGCGGCACTAGTTACCACTGTAGTTAGGTTTCCTGATTATGCAGCTGCAACAAACCTAACTACAACTGTAGTTAGGTTTCCATGTGTTCGGGCATTTATGATGAAGTGTTTGAACTAATTCCTTGACATCATCGTGTGCCCTATCCTAGCGCACCTCTTGGTACCCTCGACTAGCAAAAATGTCAGGTTTGAATTTTTGGTCAAAGTCAAAGGTTGACTTCTGGTCAAATTGATTTTGTGGTCAAAGTTGAAATTTAAGAGTTTTCTAGCTTGTTCTAATCATTGAATCTTCTGATTGAGTTTCTAATCTCTTCTTGTCAAGGTGGTATCTAGTTTCAGATTGGAAGACAAATTGAACGATACTACAAGGTTTCAAAGGTATGCACTTGTATATGTTATATCATCTAGAAAAACATGAGTGTGTTTGTAGGGAAACTACTAGAGATCCTGTCCAAGTTGTAATCTTGGATTCAATGCATTCAGAAGAACAAGCGCACCCTACATAGCAAGTGAGGCTTCAAGTTCCAGGTTTGATTAAATTTTTAAAATTTATATATATCAAGGGTGTTAGCTACTATATTACAAATTGTGAAAGCAATCTTTGAAAGATTCTATTATTGCTAGGTGCAATGAATACTTGATTGCATATGAATATTATTGATATAGATTCTTATTGTACTTGTTCGCAACATAAACTAACATCTCCTCTAGATAGATATTCCTTGTTTTCTCTGATTGTTCTTGTTCCAGGAAGGTACCCTTGTGATGAACAATCCTTGCGGAAGTTGTCATAGAATAATTTTATAACGATGAAACCAATGCTAGATGGGAAGCAATTAGAATAGATAGAAACAAACTTAAAGAGACTCAGAGAAGTTAGACTCGAAGGAAGTCGTGAATCCAAAGGAAACCAGAACAGGCTTGTGACACTTTGCAGAAAGCAAAGAGAGATGCAGCAGATGGAAGCATGGACTCTCTCAGATGGAGGGAGATGATCACAGAATTCCAAAAGAAGAGCATGCATATTGCTCATTCATGCATGAAGTTGGGATTAGGAGGGAGATAATCCCCAACGATATGATCCATTGAAGAATCTGTAAGACCATGAAGCATATGTCCATGTTCTTCATTGGAAGTAGTAGCCATGATAAACAACACATGTTCATCTTGAGTCTAGAATAATTCTTCTTCGAAAAGAATCCTTGAATATCCTTGGTTGTCCATCTACATTTATGTTCCTATGGTTGAAGGAAAAATTTGGAGCCTTCAGGAAAGAAGGGCATGTAATCTATAGAAGATTCCATGGACTCCAACATTGAAGAGAAACATGAGGAAGAACATGAAGATTCCAAGAAAGTAAGAAAATTCAGAACAACCAATTGAACCAGTTTGAACCCACTAGAAGCAATCAAGTAGAAGGAATGGAAGGAAGCTCTGATGAAGAACAATGTAGGTGAGAAATTGTGAAAAAGACTTAAGAATTGATAGATACAAGGCGAGACTCAGGGATAGAGGGTCGTTCCAGAAGGAGGGAAAAGACTATGATGACAACTTGTTGCAGTAACCAGGAATACCTCTACTTGAGCCATTATATCTTCTGCAGTATCCATGGGTTGGAGTTTACATCAGATAAATGTAAAGATTGTTCTTCTCAAATAGAGTAATTGAAGAAGAAGCATATGTAGAGAAACCTCAAGATTTTGAGGTATACTAGAAAGAGACCCTTGTATGCAGATGGAAGAAGACCTTGTATGGATTCAAGCAAACTTGGTGCGGAACCTCTCATGTACAACATAATCATGGTGAAAACTTCCTATGACAGAGGAAGTATATTGAAATGGTTCTTTAGAAGTCTAGGACGAGGGATTGCAAATCCATGGAAAACTCCCATGATGAAAGATCTGAAGAAGTTGAGAGACTCTCATCTAGTAGACCCGTCTCTGTATCAACAATTGATTGGCTCGTTAATGTATTTGGAGAATTCTCAGCCGGATATTTGCTTTGTGGTACGTTTCAGTTATGATATATAGTTGAATGGATTTATTGATTCAAATTGGGAAGGGAGTGAAAATGACAGAAGAAGTGCTACTTGGATATGTTTCAATTTGAGCTTTGCCATGATGTCATGGGATAGAAGGAAACATAAGTCTATTGCACTAAGCACTACAGAAGCAGAGTATATTGCAGCTTATGATGCTTGTATGGAAGCAGTGTGGCTCTATAATATTTTATGTACTGTTTGATCAGGTGTTGGATTCGACTGTGATATATTGTGATAACCATAACTATGGAAGCTTTCAGAGAAACCGATGTTCCATGACAGGTCAAAGCACATTGCAATAAAGTATTATTCTCTTTGTGATAGATTCCAGAGGGGAGAAGTGGTTCTCTAGTATATCTTCAAAGATGAGCAGATAGCAGATATTTTGGTAAAGCCTATGTCCAAGATGAAAATTGTGTGTACTTAAGGGACAAGTTGGTACTTGTGGAGATGACTTCCTTATTGGAAAAGGAAGAGATTAATCCTAGGTTGGGAGGGAGCACTGATATGCTATTGATTTATGGGTAGTCATTTTCCAGTTCAGAAAATGGTCCAGGTTGGGCAATCACCTTCCATTCCAGAAAGTGGCCCAAGATTTATGATGGAAAAGCATTTTCCAGTTCGGGAACTGGAAAATGGTCCAAATCGAACAATCATTTTCATAATAAAAATGGTCTGATAGATTGTTGATGTACCATAGACAATGATTCCCCTTGTTGCTAGTGTGGGGGAATGGTCTAGGACAATCATTCTTCTTGGAAGTCACTCTGAGTAGTGGTGAAGAATGGTTTGCCTCTCTGAGTAGTCATTCTTTCGAAGTTCACAATTGTGAGCAGTTTCGAAGAATGGTCTGTTATAGGAGGTTGGTGCAAGATAGTCATTTCCATTAGGAAATGGTCTGGACAGTCATTCACCAGGGCAGACTCATTCTCTCCAAGTTGCACTGTGATTAGTGCCGGAATAATGGACCGGTTAGGTGAATGGTCCAAATTCAACAATTAGGGACAAACATTCCCTAGGGTATACTCATTCTCTCCAGGTTGCATTGTGATTAGTGTCAGAGGAATGGCCCAGTTAGGTGAATGGTCCATGCTAAGAAATCAAGGACAATTATTCTTCTATGCTTGGGAATAATAGTTCAGATAGCCCATGGTTGATGTTTTACTTTTTGAGGGCAGATGCTCTTCCATATCTCACAGATGTGAGTGGAAGAATGGCCCAGATGACTCAGTTTGTATCATGATATTGTTGATATCAAATGATATGATTGTTGTGGAGAATGTATGTCTCTCGACATATATATGTATGCCATTGTGGTGGATGTGATCCACTGGTAGTGACTGTGTGTCACTGTTTAGTAATTGTATGCTACTAGGAGTGATTGTGCACCACTGGATAGTAGTTGTATACTACTATGGATAGACACAGTTGTGTTTTATTGGATGTCATTATAGCAACAATATGCTACTATCTGATTGCCATGGAGACTACCACTAGTGTTGATTGAAAACTATATGGATAATCAATGTGCTGATGGGAAGACATTCTTCGTGTGGAGAATGGTCCAGCTTGACAGATTGTTGACGTATCATGGACTAGTATTTTCCTAAGGCACAAGTTGTAGCCCGATTAGGAAAATTGTTTAGGACAGATATTCTCCCGAGGCACAATTATTGGCACAATCAGGTTGAATAGTCCGCCCCCTAAGGACATGACGTTCTGATTAGGGTGGTTGATATGGGATCGATATTTTCTAAGGCATATGGGTAGAAATGGATCTCGATGGTACATATGACCAGATTAGAAAATAGTTGGAGACTGACATTACTATAGGAATGATCTTTGTAGCCCATGGCGTGGCTTTCAACATCTGTTGGGACAATCATTCTTCTAGGATGTATGTCTGGATTAGAAGAATGGTCCTTGTATCACTCTATGGAGTGAGTGACTTATTCAACATCATGCCTGATTACTCAGGTGGAGTATGGCTTCAAAAGTGATGCAGTTGATACTATCATATGATACTCATATTAGTGATGTTTCTCGTGAGTTTATCTACGTGATCACGAGATAGTATGTGTGGTTATGATGATGTTATTGATTGAATGGTTTGTTTTTGCTCACAACCATTTCCTTTAATACCTCCCTAGCTAGGAGGGAGTGTTTATATTATGGTAGTTGTGAGAGGTATTAACCTCTATGTGTAGCCTTTGACAAGACTAGAATATTTTGGGAAGTAAGAGAAACCCTAAACATATGTGTAGAAACCCTAGAACACATGTCGAATCAATAAAATAATTAATATCTAAGTGTTAACCTCTAAAAGAAGAAGTCGGCCCGGACATATGACAAAGAGCACAATAAATAAGAGGACGCTAGAGCTCATTTTCATTCACACTCTCACAGCTCACACAGACTAGTGGTGCACAAGTTTTCGAGAGGGAGTGCAGCTCCAACTACTGCAACTAGGATTTTGGCTTTTGGTTATGGTTGGAATTTCTACTTGGTTATGGTTTGGATTCTTTGCTTGGTACGCTAGCCTTGGAGAGAGATACATTATCATGGTTGGCTATAGGTTTTAAGGTTTGCTTCCAAAATTATTATGTCTGTCAAGGTTAAAGGTGCTCGGGGGTGGCTTCATGCCTATGGTTGGGTGACAATATTGCTATATTGTCTATGGAAAAATGATCACATCTATTTTATTATAATAGTTATGGATACTACCAAAATCAATCAACACAGTTAATTTTTTTCTTTTTGATATATCCTTCTATCTTGAGGGTTTACAGAGTACTAATGCTAGCCAATGCATGACAAGATATGGTTGGAGTAGTCTCTTCTAGTTCTAGATCTTGTGATGGTTCAAATTATTGATCTCCTTCCTCTTCATAGTCTATGTAGAATAATTTCTTCTCACCTCATTTAGGCCCCCTATTGTACCTTCTCTCACTATTGAAACATAGTCCCTTTTCTCTTCTTTCATCTATTTTTTTAGGCATCAACCTTGTAGGCTGAGTGAGGTTAGGAGAGGGAACATGGTGTTCTCTATAGTTGTTAGTGGTCAATCTTCTAGTAGCCATATTTTTACTTTCACATTTCCTCGCCATACTGAAAGCATGCTCTAAGGATTTAGATTCAAAGAGATGCACCTCATGTTGAATGCTCTCCTTTAAATTGCCCATAAAGAGATCTAACAAATTATCCTTTGGAATGTTCTTTACCTCGAGACTTAGTTTTTGGAATTGCTTGATGTTCTCTGTAACTGGACCTCATTGGAGATTTATGAATTGACTAAAGAATGCATTTCTCTTAATATCCCAATAATGTGCTATCAATTCATCTGTAAAAATGGACCAAGAGACAATAGATTCATTGGTACCAAACAAATTGATCGGGTTCTAATACAAGGATGAAAGAGTTACCTTTTGTAAGGTTGGCACTTGGTATAGATCAAAGAATTGCTCCATCTAGAATATCCTTGTTGTAGGATATTTACCATCAAATTTCCTCATATCAATATTTATAATTAAGTAGTTTTGCGGTGCCATGTTGAACCCCCGATGGTGTGGATCTTGGAGTGATGAATAATCATGATTATGGGATTCAATTTTTATGTTCTCCACATTTTCATGATTTCCTTGAATCTCGATATCTCCTTTAAAAAACAACTCATCTAGGGTATGTAAGATCATGGATGACATGTAATTTTGTACTTGTTCCATCATTTCATTCAAATCATCCTTTTTTGTTGATCTATTCCTCAATCCATTGAATCGGTTCTCCAATTTGGATAGCTTGTTTTCTATCTCTTCACTTTCTTGTTGAGTCATGGTCGAGCTCTCTTGAGGTTTAATTGGTGTATAAATTTTTGGAACACCCTTTTCCATGTGGGATAACAATAATAATCTATACTTCTTCTATATTTTAACTTTACCACACTTTTAAATCTCCTAAAATAAATCTCCCAATCAAATTTATATCAATTGTAATTTGTGTACCTTTAAACTCTTGATTTGGATATCGTTTTGAGGCTGACCTTGCACTTGATATAAACATGAAATTTATGTACCTGTGGTTTTAAAACTATGGTATCCTGGTATGTCTTCTCTACAATTCCACAAGTATGATTAAATTCTGATGTGCCAAGGGAAAGTTGTGGTAATTTCTCCAAAACTTGTTGATTTTTTTCCCTTTCAAAATAGTGAACTTGTACGGACTGCCATATGCTCAATTTTTTGTATCAACTTTTGAAGTTTTAACTAGAAATACTATGGTTTGTACCCTATGCAACCAAACTAGTGGAACTCGATTTGGATATTTGCAAAAGGAGATATGATTGTTTTACCCAAAACACTTGTTTGAGACTAGTTTTAGGGCTAGTAAAAACCCTAATTTCCACATCTTGTAACTTGAAAATTATAGTAAATTAAAATTTGAAATTTTTATCATAACTTATTCAATATGTCCCTTTAGACTTCTAAAAATGTCACAGTTTGAAACTTCACCAAAATAAATTTATTGCTAAAATTACAAGATGATTCATTTGAAATTAATTTCAACACTAGTCAAAAACCCCAACTTCCACATGATATAGCTAAGAAATTATAGTGAAACAAAACTTAAAATTTTTACCGCAATTAATATGTTATGTCTCATCAGGATCTTAAAAATTTCACAATCTAAAACTTCAACAAAAAAAAACTTGTAGTGAAAATTCCAAGATGACTTTTTTGAGACTAATTTCAAGACTAGTAAAAACTCTAACTTCCATGGGATATATCTCAGAAAGTATAGTGAATCAAAATATAGAATTTTAATCATAAGTACTTAGCTATGTCTCCTCGGGATATTGAAAATTTTAGAGTCTGAAACTTTACCAAAAAATAATTGTAGCGAAAATTCCAAGATGACTCGTTTGAAGAAGAAATACCCTAGGATTGTATGCTTTGAAACCAAATGTTAGGCAACAAACACCCAAATAGCCTGAAAATAGAAATAGAAGTAAATCCACACCTTGAGAATTAGATAGAAGAATGAAAGATAAGAATATTCAAGGGGGGAACCTCGTTTTACATTAGAACAAATGCACAAGATGAGACGATTCTAAAAAAATGTCTCCTTAGTATATATAGGAGACAAATGGTACAATTACAATTAAAGGGTCTAGTCGACAACACTAATATAACAATAGAAAAGTATTGATTCAATATCTATGGATTTATATAGTGCTTAAAATGGGGCTTTTTCTAGGGCTTAAAATAATACCAAAGATTTGGTTGGCATCCAAATAGGGATGGTGAAGGATGTCAATCTTGCATATGTGAAAGAGTATGTGTGTGGCACAACCATGTGTGAAATAATGTTGTTAATGGCCTTGTAAGAGTCTGTAATTGTTGCACCACTATCCAAAGGTATCACCGCTTATATCAATGTCATGGACTACAACATTTATGCCTGCACTGAAGAGCAATAGAAGGCAAAGAAGAATACTGAAGGATTGTCAAAGAAAGAAAGGAAAGGTCTTCCTTTGTGTTGTGTTTGGCTAAAGAGGATGGTGTCTAGATAGTTGATTAAGTGATGGGAAGGTGTCTGGAATGCATACCCAACATTGGCTAAAGCTTGCAACTTCTCATGATAGATTGCATGACTCAATAATATAGTGTTCTTGAATGAATGCAAGTGAGCATTAAATGAACCATGTGATTATGAAAATCTATGGTTATGCACATATGAATATTAGCAAACATGATGAGTAATTGTAGAAAGAATTGCACATATGATTGTTGGTGTTGAATGAATCTATGTGTGGATATTACAAATATGACAAATGATATGTCATTATAGAAAAATAGTAACAATGAAACGATTGAATGATGGGTGTTCATAATTCTAGGATCATTTTATATGTTGTTAGCAATATGGCAATGAATAGATTGTATATGCATAACATGTGTGCTGGTGTATGCATAAAATGTGTTTTGGTTGCATAATAGTTTGTCAAGAAGGAAAAGATAGCATACAAATTTGTCTTGAACATGGAAAATGATAGTAAGTCAATAATGAAGACTAGGACTATGCATACAAGCTTAAAAGCTAAATATTATGAGATATTTCTTATATTACTGAATTTGATTATTGCATTTTAACATATTGAAATTCTAATTAAAAGATTAAAAAGGAAATATCCCATGATAGTTGTATGTCTATCACACAATTGAAATGAAGGATTTATCTAGTGAGGACAAATGATTGTTGTTATAAGTTGTTGTTATAAGCTTCAAAGTGTGAGGAGGATGATAATGTGATGACATTGGAACCATGTGATATGCATTGATCCCCTTTAGTTAATCATTGTTTTGAGGCTAACAGTGGTCCAACGCATTGGCAATAAAGCTCTAGAAGTTTATGCTCTTATTACATGTAAAATCCTTGGTAAATGATGGATCGCATGAGGAATTGTTTTATAGAGAAGGGGATTCCTGAGCTTGTAAGGGTGAGTGGCTACAAGGAAGAGAGGACTTGAATGAATATGTTGTGTGAGATTCATGACATATACTATCTTGGATCAAGAGGCAATATATTTTGGATGTGTTAGAGAAGACAACATGTTGAATCTTTCTCATGGGAACCATGTAAAGCGAGCATATATTTATACAGATAGGTATTGAACTGAAATTGCACAATATATCTTGTACTATGAATATATTTGCTTTAATTATGAATTGAAAATTTCTATGGATAAAATAATTGTTTCCTAAAAAATTAAATGGCTATGATAAATACATATTCTTTTGTTGGTTTTTACAGGCATATGTTGAAATACGATAGCCTTGGAAGCGTTCAAGTCCAGGATAATAATTGTTGAAGCCCGTTTTCCAAGAATGACAACAAATGCAAAGATCACAATGGAGAAAATGTCATTGATGTTGCATATAAAGAATGATGCGAAGACATGATTTTATTGTCAAAAAGAGAAGTACATTGAGGACAAAGTTATTATAAGGGGGGGGAGAATGTAATAATATAATTTTGAACCCTTAGACATTATGTTACTATTAATGCTTCAAGTGCACAAGGAAAGGCTAAGGTCCATCATATGATGGCAAGAGACCAAACATGTGAAATGGTGTCACCTTGTGAAGCAGGTATGATAATCAGATGGTAGGTTTGGTAAGTATATTACCATTTGGATTATTATATAACAATATTTAATAAATAAAAGTTCATTTGTGGTTAAAACATCCTAGGAGAACCATGGGGGAAAAGAGGCAACAAGAGGAGAATGAGAGAGAATAAGTGACTTAATCATGTTGACAAGTGCCAACTTGAGGAACATTTGACCTTTTCTTAACTTTGACAATTTTCCTTTCCTTGAGGAACATTTGACCTTTTCTTAATTTTGGCAATTTTCCTTTCCTTAAGAGTTCTTGTCCTTGCTTTGGCATGCTTGTAGCCACCTCACATGGGCATGCATGAACATTCAAACAAAAGGTTAGAACTCTGTTTGGGAACCATTCTTGGTAGTGACTCACCATTTTAGGCTATGATAGACTATTCTAGGCAATGATGAACAATAGAAGGTCGTCCTTGGAGAGACGAGGGAGTTGTTGTTGCTCCATTCATTTAGCAAGCATGCTAATATCAGGGAATATATGGTAAATTCCATGTTGGTGGTGAGAGGAATGGCATCATTGTGATCCATGGCATTGAGTAGAGAGTTGTCCTTATTGCCAAATTAGTGCCAAGATTTCCAACAAGAGGAACTGCATTAGGAGTCTTCTTGCACAAAGATAATGTGTAGACTGGACTTCCTTAGGGACTATTTAGAAAAGAAGGGAATTGTCTTTGTAAGGTTGTGGTGTAAGGAAGAGGTCCATGTGATGTTTAAGAGTTAATTGAGGTGCTTGAAATGCATATATGAAAGTAGTAGGGTCATTTATGTTTTACGCTAGGTTGGGGTTGTGTTTGAATGTTCAAGTTGTCAAATTCACTCTTGTTGCTTCATTACTCTACTTGGGGTTGGCACCTACATGAGTTGGTGCCTATGGTTGAGAGGGAAAATGCTCCTATGGATATTTTCCCCAAGTGCAACAACTAACAAAGAAGTAATTCTATCATTATTATTTATATGTTGAGAATTAATGCTTATGGTTGTTGTTGTGTGTAAGGATTATGGTTTTAAATTAGTAAATACTATTACGGTATCATCATGTCCTAGATATATGTGGTGGGTTGTCTAGGATGATAATTATGTGCAAATTATAAGGGTATTATAGCCATCAATTCATGTTAGAGAATGCATGATTTAGACTATGTTATATAAATTAAAAGGAAATTATGCCAAGTGGATCAAATTGGCTTTGTAGATATCAATGATTATGCTAGAATAAGGAAATAATTGTAATTATCTTTATGTAGAATATTTTTGTGTATGCTATTATGATATTCATGTAAGCGATTGATAGTGTAATAATTATGCACTAGAATGTTTAACTGTATAGTTCAATGAGAATCCTTTTTGTGAATTGTGCACATTGTTAAATATTAGTTGTAGCAATTTGGGAAAATTGTTGCGCATCTCTACTTGATTCCATTACAACATTGTATTTATATTTGTACATGTAGGAAATCAGTCATGGGGTTGTTGAGGTTGAAACTGACTCACAACTAGGAAACCCCAATTGGTGTAAAAGAGAATTGTTTTTTAGAGTGCGTCGACAATCAAAGGAGGCATATCGGGGTATGCTACAAATGCTTTCAATGAGAGACTAATAAGCCAACATCTATATTAGTTGGTGTCTATTGGTGCAAAATGGAATACCCAAGGTCCACATGATTTTCCAAGCCACTATTATAGTATAAGGCATTGGTATTTCCATATGTGCATACAAGAAGAGAAATCTCACCCAAGGGGTATATGGTAGGTTGTTATGAAAATAAATACACGATGAGTGTGTAAATCAGTGTACAACACTAATATCCATCCATTAAGGAGTTAACATAAAATAAAAAATTATCCATCATACATTGAGTTGAACATTAAAGATAACCAACCTCACAATTACATATGCATAAGAACCATGGAAGCCCAAGTAAGTCCCAATAACCCCTTTAAGATAACTCATTAATCTAGATGATCAACATGTTCATGCACATAAACCCACCTAACACACCACAACATCATAGCCATGGCCATAGGGTGAATACATCTTCCATTACCTGCCTAATCACGTAATTACAACATGAAGAACCCAAAAAAACGTAGGAAACATGAGAAGTCCTTTCCAATAGAACTAGTGGCTTATTTATAGCTTTGCAAGACCAATTGTGGAAGCTTCTAGAACTCTCCATATTCACTAAAAAAATTTCATTATTTGTTGGAAGAAACTTTGTTGTCATTGGTGCATCCATGATCTATACACATATTTGCATTATTTGTATGGTGTGTACCCTTTCCTACATGTATCCATTATGTATGTGCAACATGTTCCCAAAACTATTGGACTTATGTGGCTTTAGTTAAAGACTTCAAAGAAGGTCACCGACAATCCCAACTACACCAATTGACTCACCCTCAACTTAGTGCACAAGTCTACTCCTCTTCAGAGATTGGCACAACTTTTGGCATTAGTTTCATAGTTGCACCATTGAACTAACTAAATTACTCTATAGTTGTGATCCACATGGATTCGATTTCATTTAGTTTGTTCACAAAATATTTTAGCCTTAGACTCATCAACATCTTATTTTGTAAGTTTCTCTGTAATTAGCGCATCCCACTAAAACTCAACCTTTTACATGCAATCCTTCAAAGCAAAGTATTTATCATGTGCTTAATTAGCTAGATTTCATGTCATTTTTTCAACTTCAATATTTTTATCCTCCAATACACCAATTTATCCTTTAACACAATAACCTAATCCATTTTAGTGATTCACACTTGCTCTTCTATTACGTTTTTTGCTTCTTTAGACATTTTGTAGGTGCTTAATATTACACTCTTCAATCAACTTTTCTTTGATGTTAAATATGTTCCTAGCATCTTCAAGCTGGATTTGTATTTTATAGTTTTTACTGGTTATCCACTCTAGTGTTGCTTTGTTGCTCTATGCCTTAGAAATTATCAATGTTATTTGCTCAACCATGTATCGTTGATTTGATCCCATAATATGTAGCTTCTAAACTTCCCCTAACAAAGATTTATTATTTATTTTGGCATGCCATAAGCAGTTTGAAGTTCATGTACTAGATGAAAAAGTTGGCATGGTTGAGTAATCATCTACACATTGGGAACTTCTTGTTGCACTTTAAATCCATTTCGAACTCCTTTAGTATCTAAGCATAATATTATTTCCTCAATAGATACTCACTTTACCTTAACGCATATATGTCATACCTAGGGCTTAGATTGGAGCGCACAGGCTCCCTCCAC
>ML813739.1:15922-85389 GCA_009831015.1 Picea engelmannii
AGCTTGATCCATTTTCTGTCTTCTTGTATCCAAGTCCAGACTTGTCAAGATGAGATTTTTTACTGTCAATAATGTCATCCAGAACTTTTGAACTATTCTGCATATTTTTCTTTTCAATATCCTTTCTTAGTGTGACAATCTCTGCTTCCAAGTTTCCAATTATCTTGTCCTTTTATTCTAGTTGTTCTTTGAGTGCTTCTTCAATTATTTTATCTTCCTCTATTTGAACCTTCAATCTTGTGATCATTTGTTCTAGTTCTCGAGTGTCCTTTTTCTTTTCTAGTTCTGCTTGTAGTTTCTTGTTTTTCTTCTTTTCTCTTATGATAACTTCTATCACTGATTTCATCTTCATCTGATGATGAGATGTCTTCTTTGATGCATAAGATTTTCTTGAAATATTTCTTTGTAGTTATTTTGCATTTATATGTCTATTTGCCTTTTGAGTAACCTTCATCATTTCTCTTTTTCTTATGAGAAAATTTGTTAGCAAAATGACCAATACCATCACAATTAAAAAAATTAAAGGAATCTTACCTCTATACCTACCATTGGTTCCCTTGTTCATTATTTTGACAAAGTTGACCACTTCTTCATCATCCTCTGAGACGTCGCTGCTGCTTCTATATTCTTCTTGTTCCTTTTTCTTTTTCTTTGATCTTTTGGATGCTTTGAAGGCTGCTTCTTTTACATATGGATTTGCCTATTCAGTTCTCATTTCATATGCTGTGAAGATTCCATGTAGTTCGTCCATGCTTATTGAGTTCAGATCCGATCTTTCTTCTAGTGTTGATATCTTAGGGTTGAATCTCATAGGAAGAGATCTTAGTACCTTTTGAACAATTATAGATTCTTCGATTTCTTCTCCCAATCCTATGATTGCATTCACTGTTTCGTCAACTCTTAAGAAGTAGGCTACAATATTCTCATCTTCCTTCATTTTTAGTTGTTCGAATTGACCTCTATAAGTTTGAAGTTTTGCTTCTTTGACTTTTTCATCTCCTTCATAATTATTTTGAAGCTTGTCCCAAATCTCTTTGGCGGATTTACAATGTGCAACTTTGGTGAATATTGTTTCACTGAGACCATTCAAAAGTGCATTTGTGGCTTTGGAATTATTTTGACCAAGCTTCACTGCTTTTTCATTTGTTGGTGGAACTGCTAGTACTGTGTATCCATCTACAATTGATTGCAAAATTTCAAACCCCTGTGCTTGTATAAATGTCTTCAACCTTATGCTCCAAAAATCATACTTTTGTCCATCAAAGTGTGGTATTCCATTTTTATATGACTTGGTACTCTCCATGATCTACCCTTCAGTGGTTAAACTAATTTCTGAAGGAACCTTCTCTGATACCAATTGTTGGATTACTGAGGGGGCAAGGGGGGGAGGGGTGAATCAGTAATAGAGTAATTATAATCCCTTTTCCCCAAATAATCCAAGTGTCATATCAATGTATAATTATTATCCAAAAATGAGCAATAAGAAATGAACAATCACACACATACATAGTACACCAGTGTTTTACGTGGAAACCCAAATCGGTAGAAAACCACAGAACGCTCTATCTTATATGTATTGAATAATTACATTCATTGGAAGCACCAACTTCCTTTGTTTTCCAACTGCAACTGTAAGGAGGCTCCAACCCCCTAGTTTCTCATGCTAAGACCTGAGGGAATCTCCAACTCCCCAATTCTCTGGCTACAACCATAAGGATTCTACAACCCCTTATGTTCTTCGGCTACAACTGGAAGGTGGATACAACCACCTGTCCTTTCCACATCCAACCGCCCTGAAGTAGAAGTAGAATGATGGAACCACTGTCACACTATCACTATGAGATATACCATTGTAAACATGTACCAATAAACCTGAAACATGAATCAACCTGTACCTCAACCTGTAATCAACCTGTACCATAAACAAGTGCATCAACCATACACCAACCTATACCAAACAATCTATAATCAACCTGTACCTCAACCTGTAATCAACCTGTACCATAAACAAGTGCATCAACCATGCACCAACCTATACCAAACAATTTATAATCAACCTGTACCATAAACAAGTGCATCAACCATGCACCAACCTGTACCAAACAATCTGTAATCAACCTGTACCATAAAAAAGTGCAACCAACCATGTACCAAGTATGTAACAATAATGTTTCAAGTACTCATCATCAAACTATGACTCATCAATATGTACCAACATCATCAACTATACAACTAATGTATGTGTCAACTCATCAACTACTTGTCTCAACCATGTACCCAACTTGTACCTCAACCAAAATCCCTCATCAATTTCATCATCTAGATATGATTTGTAACTCTATAATAGACCTGGTGTATATGATCACATACCTGCAAACCTTCCTTAACTTTAGAAAAAAGAGACTAGCATTTTCATCAAACGTTTCTTTAGTCTCACAAGACTAGTTTTGGATTAGTCAAAAATCCTAACTTGAAATAATCATAACTTTGTACGTGTAATGAATAAAGATCTAAAACTGATACACACTTTTGTTCAGTGTGTTTTATGCAATTCCTCCAGGTTTCACTACTTGTAACCTCTCAGAAAAGGAGTTATGGAAAAAATGGCACACCTTGCTAAATTTTGGCTTATTCTAGAGAGCGACCTTGCAGAGCGTGCCCCGCACTAAATGTTTGTTAAATTGATCTTAGAAAGCATCATCAAAATAATTTATCCTTCCTTGAATTCCGACCTTCTTTTATTCACTTTCCTCATAAATTTGGCCTAGATATCCTTTGGTTACCTCAGACACCTATAGGTATTCAATATGTTCAAGTGTGTCTTAAATGAGAGAGCCTTGCCTCTTATTTATACTCTCCAAGTAGCTTCCTTAAAAACATCTTATAGGTCACTTTGCCCACTTTCCTTATTTTAGGGTTAACCCACTTCTAATTTCTCCATTAAATTTATTATTGAATTAATTTATTTTGTATTCACTTTGAATTATAGTACACTTATCACTTCATTTAATTATTTACCTTTTAAAATATCTTAAACCACTTTGACTACTTTGACCTTTTAGGGATTCTAGATGACATATGAGGGTCCTCCAACTTCGTAAGGCCATAACTCTCAAACCCTGAGGAGTTATGTGACATTCCACATACCACCAGAAATGGAATGACATGTACTATCCATATAGAATAGTATTACCTGAAAATATATAAAAACTCATAAAGTTATCCATCAAACAAACTTGGGTCCATTACCCAAACCTCGGTTCTCCAACTTCTCATGGCCATAACTCTCTAACTATGAGGAGTTATGTGACGTTCCACATACCACTAGAAATGGCATGACAAGAACTATCCATCTAGGGTAGTTTCACTGAGAAATTCACCGGCGTTCATCTCATTATTCCATAAATAAGCATGAGTTCTCTAACTATACTTTTAGGATAACTTAATATGCAAAGAATCTTCCCGTGAGGGATTTCACCATAAGGGGACCACTTTAGATTTCATCCATTTCTACTTATTATCAACCATGAAAAGACAATAACAACTCATCTTTACATAAAAAAATATTGGGTCCATTACCCAACCTTTGTGCTACAGGGCTTTCTTCAAGGGTTGACAGCAAGGACAACCAACCTTAATCAACACACTCCTCTAGTTCCTTGATTTTCTCTTTATATTGTTGTATATTACGTTATATCTTTATTATCATCTCCTCTGAAGATGATTCCTATGATATAATTTCATCTGATATAGCTTGAAATACTACGTCTATCCAGGTCTCCATCTGGTCTATTTTTTGCTGTGTTATCTCTTTCTTCTACCCTTCCTAGGTGATGGCTTCCTTTAGTACCATATTTTCTTATTGCGCTATTTGTAGATTCGTCGCATGAGACCTTGCTCTGGACTAAATATCCTGCACGACGCTAACCTATAATTTATACAACACCTTTGTTGGTATCTTGGGCATCTCCAAGTATAACATTTAGATATCCTTCACGACCTTCTACGTTGTTTCCTCATCGATGGAAAAAATATTTGGTGTTATGATAAAGTTATTAATTCCCTGCAATGTGATTTGTATTTCTTCTCCAACAGGTTCTCCTTCTCTTACTGGCACTGGTTTCTCCTTTTGTTGTTGTTCCACCTTGATCCTCAAATGTTCTAGTGGAATTTTTACCTCCTATACCTATTCCAAAATTGAATCTCAATGTTTTTTTTCATTTTCCCATACTTCTGACAATAGATCTTCTACTATTGTGGCTATCATCTCTATGTCATCTATTGTGAGTGACATTTCCATTTGTTTCTTGTGGGCCTTTTCTTTCTTCTTGGTGCCAATTAATTTCTCCGCTATTCTCTTTATATGGGCTTCTGATTGTTCATATTATTCGGTCATCTATGCATCCATGTCGATATCCTTGTCAACTTCTTCATCCATGGTTATATCGTGTTCCTCTATATGCACTTCCTCTACACACACCTGTCTTGTCAGTTCTCCTGTTCCTTCTTTGTAGCCTATGGGCCATGTGTAGGAGCACGTTGTGACTTCTTTTGTGTCCTATTCTTATTTCAATTGGAGTTTCTTTCCCCCACTGCACCTATTGTTGTTTTCTTTTGCTGGCTAGCACTATTCATGCCTATATGTTGTGTGGGGACTGTGTTACTCTGTGTCTGGACTTGTACTATTGGTGTTGTTCTTGGAATATCTAGTACTTTCCTCTCCTCAGGCCACTCTTGGATCTCCATGTGGATGTCCTATGTTGTCACATAGTACTTCAGTTGCAACCACTCCTTGGTTTAGTCCTTCTTTTCCTATAGCCACATGTTGTGACATGATGCATGGAAATTTTCTATCTATCCATACTCCTGGATAGCCTCTAGTGAGATCCTCCCTATATCTACCATGGTTTTTTGAATCTCTATTAAGTACTGCACAAACATGTCATTGTTGACTTTATTTACCTTGGGATCTATTTTTCTTTGCAGGGATGTGTAGTGCACTACACCACATTTTCCTGTCCTTGTCGGGAACATTTTATATGTCGGTTCATGCCACCGCATAAGTTAAATGAGGATGAGTAACCATGAGTATTGGAACTTAGAGCCCCAATCTTGTGCATCCTTACAATATTATATGAATGAGTTGAGTAGGTATGGGGCTAGATCATTGAGCTCCCCTTTGCACACTTCACCGTAGCTGCTACTACTCTTGTGGGAACTTCTTCTTTCCAGCACTTATGCATTAAATTGCAATCGAAAATTTTGGTTACAAATCGAGTCACAAGATCATTGATTTCATTGATATTGATTCCTTTTTTCCCCCTCTCTATTCCATACTTCTCTTTAATCTCATCGGAGATGGAATTTTCTTGAGTCTTGTCTTCTAGATATTGCTATGGATTCTCCCCATCTATGGGTAGCCCTGTAATCTCTGCGATGAGGTCAAAATTGATCGATACTGGCATTTGCATCCATAGGATGACTCCATGCACCCTTGCTAGAAATTGTTTAACACATGCATTTATTTATTTCCTGCCCCCGAAGTGCGATATGTATAAGAGGTTCATGATACCTGTGTTGTACAGGACGAGAATCCATTTTGTAGGCTCCAATAGTGGAACACCTGATGGGACCTCTCCCTGCTCTCTAGGTAGCTCTGCACTGCCAAATATGGGAAATTTGTGGCATCCAAGACATCGTGGTCAAAGTATTTAAGGTCGATGACTCCTCCTACCATGTTATCCCTAGTTTTCACTTCATTGGTAATTTTCAACATTATTATACTTATCTCAGCCTGAGTGCCTTGCATGCCCTGCGTACTGCTTTCTTCTCTCATCTTATTTTTCCCTTATGGGATGATACTCCCCCCTCTTTCTCCATTTCTTGCTTTGGTTTCATATCTAGGTCCTGTTATGTGGAATCCATGGCTAGTTCTTCTTCATGTGGCCCTTTTCCCTAGACACATCAGATTCCATCTACTCAACGTCCTATACTAGCTTCTCGAGATCCTGTGTGGATTCTTTCTCCTCCTCCACATGCAATGTGGTTTTCTCATATTCTGGCATGTGGATTTTGTCCACATTCACCACTGTTGACATCTCACAGGTTCCACCTTGTGTTCCCCGTGTGCTACTCTGGGTGCTTTGTCCATTTCTGCATGGTGCTCCAACCTGCGGTGGTGACATGGTGGTTAAATTCACACAAAAATCTCTCAACTTAGTGGATGGTAGCACAATTCCAATATCTATCATTCTTCCACTCGACTCGGCGTTTTTCTCCTTAGAAAAAATCATAATGGGTTGGTTTTCCTCCCTCGTTTTGACTTTATAGCGTGTTGGGGAAATGATAGATGTGTCACACTTATACTTGTCACTTTTCCCCCTTTTCTTTATGTTTATCGCGCACGATACCTTTTTACCCATTAACCGTTCTCCTGCAAGTGGTGTTTTTGAACCTTGGTTTTCTTGTAGTGCCCCGTTCCATCTACCCAGTCCTATTTTGTCAAGGCCCTCCATGTGAGATGAATTATTCTTATTTTCATCCTTTTTACTTTTTATGGATTTTTTTTTTTACCTATCTACGTAACTCTTTACTTCCCGGTAACTTCATAAGTACTATGAGGTTGAATGTCCCTATACAACTTCAATCGAATCCCATTTATAATTATTTTGAGTTCTGTACCTCCTAAATCTTTCAATTGTACAACTCCCCTATCTGTGACAATCTTCACTTCATATGGTCCCAACCAATGCATTCTGAATTTTCCTAGGTGCTGAAGAAATTTACTGTCATACACCGAGACTAGGTCTCCTTCCTTGAAACTCTTCCTTTTAATATGTCTGTCATGCCAATCTTTGTCCCTTTCTTTTTGTACTTCTTGGTGAAAACCTGCTAGAATCCTATCTTCTTCCATCAACATCAACTGACTTAGCATTTTCTTTACTGCGCCTTGTTCTGTCATGTTAGTGATGGCTGCTACGTGTAGACTAAGTACCAAAAATTCTAATGGCACCATTGCTTCTTATCCATACACCAACCTGAATGGTGTGTTCCCTGCCAAATGTTTTCATGTAGTCTTGTATGCCCATAATATTGTTGGTATCTCCAAGTCCTAATCGTCCCTGTTGACATTCCAGGTATTTGTTAGTGCTTTCTCTAGAATTGTATTAAAGGCTTCCACTGTTCCATTTTCTTGAGGGTGATATGGTGTAATATTTTGATTATATACTTCAAACTCCTTAGTCATAGCCTTGATAGTACTATTAATGAAGTGAGTGCCTTGGTCACTCATAAAAATCCTTGGACATTCAAATCTAGTGATCACTTTCTCAAACAGGAAGTGTGTTGTTGTCTTTGCGCTATAATATTTTACTAGTGTTGCTTCTTCCCATGTTGTTAAGTACTTTGTCACAGTCATGATATAACTTTCTCCTGACCTATTTTCTGGTGGATTAATTGGTCCCACAAAATCTATTTCCCATTTGTTGAATACTTGCAAGGTTACTTGTGTTCTCAGGGGCATCTCATCACGTCTATTAGGTTTTCCAACCCTCTGAAATACATCACATTTATGGAAGTATTCCTTTGCATCTATGTGAATGGTCGGCCACCATAATCCTGCGCACAATATCTTTCACGTGATATATTTTCCTGCATAATGTCCTCCAACTATTCCCTCATGGGCCTTTGTTAAAATCCTAGGTCTTTCATGTTCTAGTACACATATTCTCAAGATGTTGTCTACACCCATATTGTATAAGTGTCCTGCAATAAATTGATAGTTTGTAGCTCTAACTACCAGATTTTTCCTATGCGCAATGTTGAATTCTTGTGTCACGGTCCCTGTACTCAAGTATTGAATGATGCCATCAAAATATTCAACAACTAGTTGTACTGAAAATAACTGTGCATCAGGGAAGTTGTCCTCTAAGTTCATAGGTTACTCTCCATTAGTGATCCTTGATAGGTGATCATGTCCTGAATTCAACTTCCCTGGTTTGACTATCACTTCAAAGTCAAATTCCTAAAACAACAATAACCATCTACAAATTATCCCCTTCAACAATGGCTTATTGACTAGGTATTTGAGGGAAGAATGATCCATGAACAGTTTAAAGTGTTTCCCAAGTAAATAGTGTTTGAACTTCTATAGTGCATATTCCATTGCTAAGCCTTCTCTTTCTATAGTATTGTAGTTATTCTCTGACTCTGACAATTTTATGCTTGTAAATGTTGTAGGATGTTCTAGCTCTCCTACTCCTGGCTATACCAGAATAGCTCCAAGTGCTATCATTGATGCATATACATGCACATGAAATGTCTTTTCCCAATATGGGAATACTAGTATTGGTGTTATTACCATCTTCTCTTTTAGAGTGTCCAAACCTTGTTGACAATCCTCATTCTACTAAAATTTACTATCTTTCATCAATATTTTCTCTATCAATGCAGTGATCTGCGAATACCATTTTATGAATTTCTTGTAGTAGCCTGTGTGTCCCAATGTTTCTCTCTACTGACGTACTGATTATGGTGGTGGTAAATTGACAATCATTGCAATATTTGCAGGATCTACTAGCAAGCCTTTTTTTGCACACCATATGGCCCAATAGTATCCCAAAAGGTGTCCCAAAGATGTGCTTGTTGATATTTAATGATATCTGACACTTTCTGCATCTTTCCAACATCATCCTGAATACCTCTACACGATCTTTCAACAGATTGTAAACTATCCAATTATCTAGATATACCTCTAAAAACTTGTGGATGAATTCTTTAAATGAAACTATGACTACTCTTGAAAATTTTACTCATGCATTCTTCAGTCCAAAAGGCATGACTATGTACTGGTAGGACCCCCATTATGTGGCAAAAGTTCTTTTGTATTTTTATTCTGGGGCTATCTTGATCTGATGGTAGCATGAGAATCCATCTATGAATGAGTATGTTTCCTGGCCTCCTACATTCTCTAATACCTCATCTGTGAAAGGAGTAGGGAAAGGGTCATGTAGGAAAGAATCATTCAAATTCCTCAGGTAGACACATATCCTTATCCCTCCATGCTTCTTCTCCTAAACTATCATAGGGCTTACCCATTCATATTCCTCCACTAGTTCTATGATTCCAACCTCCAACATTCTGTCAATTTTTGCTTTTACGTTTTTCTTATATATTGGGTTCAGTATATATGGTTGATGTTTGACTGATCTAGCCTCATATTTGAGAGGTATCTTCATCTCTCCTAGCTCTCCTGATATGCCTTTCATCTCTGTAAAGGTTGTTGGGAACAAGTCATTTTACTTTCATAGTAACTCTATTATGATTTCTACTATTTTCTCATCCCAATAGTCTCCAATGTTGGCCATTTTGGGATTCTCAGTTGTCCCAATGTTGAATTTATTCACCTTGATCAACACAACAAACACTTCTAATTCCATAGGTGTACCTTCCACCCCTCTTTCACCTTCAACTTCTGTAATTTGAATGTTGTGCAGGTCATATTCATCAGGTGCTTCTTCTTGCACATGATAGCATGACAATAGTTCTTTCAATGTTTGTTTGTTCTTTTTTTGATACTCTGTTATGAGTTCAACCTATGGTTCTTGAATGAATATTACCCCCTATGATATTTTTGAGTGATGAATATATTTTTGGTTTCTCATGTTCAAATGAGAAAGTGGCTGTAAAATTCTTCTATAACATTGTCCATTCTGCAGTTCCTCTACGCAATTCCTGGTCTACATACCAATTTGTTGGAATCCCTTCCAATGTGTGAATAATGTGATGCCACCATTCTTCTGGTGGTGTCATTATACATAGTGTCCTGCACTTCTCCAAGTGTTCTTCTAGTGTCCCCTATCCTTCATATCTTTGTAGTTGGTTTCTTCCCCGTTATGCTCCAAATTTGATGCACAGTAATAGCTTACATTGGTACCAGTCCTTTATTGTCTCTTTGTGTGAACCCCACCATATTGCAGGTGTTTCCTTGAGTGTTATGTCTAGAGATAAGAGCCTTTTATTTTCTAACACTTCATATTCATATCTTGTGAGGAATTCCTCTAAGTTATTCACCCCATGGAAGATGGGAGGTTATCCTATGTATGTACCTACCCATCTTACTGCGCGGTCTATTCTAGAACACATTCTTGTGGAGACTTCGTGTAATATCTATTGCCAATTATCCAAAATTGTATCTGAGTCTGACTTGCGTGACATGATACTTCTCCAATTGAGTATCCCATCCGCAGTTGCATTCACATAATATTATTCTAGAGCGGTGGTTTTGTATAACTAGTTAATTTCCTCCAGGTCTAAACAAGTGGGTTGTACAAACCTTTCTCCTTCGGATGGATCCAATGGCGCAATGACTCTTTAATTGCCTGACTCAAAAGTCATCTTCCTCGTATTTAGATTGACTATGGTCTGATTATCAAATACCCAATACAAGCCAAGAAATGTTGGATAAGGTGTTGTACCATCCACAATTTCTATCACTTCAAAATTGGCTTTAATGTGCACTCCATCCAGGTCTACTGTCACACCCTTTAACCTTCCAATTGGTAGAACTCTGTGTTGATTTTCTAGTTTCAGCTGAACGGGTGAATATTCTAATGTGGGCTCTCCCATACATTACCATGTCATCTTGGGTAGCACGTTCACTTCAAAGCCTAAATCCAGTATGATATCCTCCATGTTGAAATCTCCAATGTTGGCGTTCAATCTAAATTCCCTACTTGTTCTCCTCTTTGTATGCAAATGATTAACTTTTTTCTTTTCGGTCTTTCCCTCTACTTCTATGCTACATATTTTGTAACACTTTAACAAATTATGTATCATTAAGTAGTTTAACACAGGATTGCAGAAAATCCTTTATGGTAGTTACTTGTCCTATAGGCCATGCTTCATTAGTGTGATCCAACGATAAAGGAATCTCGTACATTGGTACATCCTGATTATAATGTGTATTTTATGTGGATGCAATTTTTGGATTCAAGAATTCTTTTCCGGCTTGCTTGAATATCTCCTTTTCGTTTCGTGCATCAAAGTGATTATGTGGTTCAATGCTCTTCTTTACCCATTGTTGTTGTGTTGGATCTTGTCCTACTGTGTCGTCTCCTATCTTCGCTCCTCCACATGTGACTATGTTGATATTTCTTCCATCATCCCTTTCTTATGCATAAATCCATTGAACATTCTGATTGTTCTGATTTCTATTTTTCTGGATCTTCCCCAATAGTGTCGAACAATCTTATGTGTCATGGTCGGATGCACAAAAATACATACATGTTGCAGGTGGAAGTGGACATTCTCTTGCATAATATCCTGGTTTTTGACAATTATGGAATACCACCGGTCCTCTACCTTTTCCAAATCCTCCTATATCTTTTACTCCACCTCTATAGCCATCTCGGTCTCCTTGTGGTCCATTATACTGTGGCACATGGTTATACTGCGTGGAATTATACTATGGATCTGCGCTATTGTACTGTGGTTGCGCAGTGTTATGTTGTTGTGTCGCAATGTTATATGAGTTTGGTACTTGGTTAAAATATGGCACATCTTGCCTTACCATCATCTCTTCCTGCACCCTATAAGTGTCTGATGTTCTTTCCCTCATCAACTCCATTATCATGTAATCTTTGTCATCATGGCCTACGGACTCGCAAAAGTTACAATATGAACTCTTAGGCACTATCTGGTATTTATGCATCATTGGGAAGTGATATGGATCATGCCCTTGTGTATTACAAATCTCACACCATAGTCCTCATGATGGAAAAGGGTTTGGTAGTCCCATTGCCATGTACTGCACAAATTTTGGGCATTTGTTCTTATGGTGTCCTTTTGTCCTACATGTGGTACACCAAATAGATTCTTTTTTTTCCTTACTCTTGTTCTGGTTTAATTGAAATGTTATATTATTCAGGTATTTTTTGTCCCTTGACCAAGTTCTAAGGGATCCTTGATCAATTTTGACCTATTTTGGGACTTCGACAACCTGTCAAAGATGGAGCGCAAGACAAAGCAGATATTGTGGTATCTCGACCCCTTTTTGGGTCCTTTTTGGGATTTGGGATTATGTAATAGGTATGGGATGTTGGCCCATGGGTTTACCCATGATTAGGCCTATTTTGTAATATATATATAGATGTCTAGGCAAGGAAAGGATATATAGAGAGTGCATCTATGTGATGTAAGGCCGATAAGCTAAGTGCTAAGTGAAAGTAGGGTTTGTAAATGCTTTGTGCATACTCTGAGAGACTTGAAGAGCTAGGTGCTAGAGGTTGTAATAGACTATGGAAGGCTTTGTGTTGTAACACAAGGAAGAAGGATCTAACAAGCTGCGTAGATATTCTGTCCTATGCGGAGTAGGGTTTTGAGGCTCTATGCATGTAACCTATTGAAGAAGATAATAAATAAGAAGAGTTGGTGGACGTAGCCCCGAGGTGGGGGTGAACCACGTAAATAATGTGTTAATATGATCTATGTGATGTTCTGATGTATTTATGTGCTATTTTCTAAGTGTCTGGTATAGATAGATAGATAGATAGATTTTCTTATGCTTTATGCTTGTGATGAATCTAGATGCTAGATCCGACATAGGTGAATGTGCTTAGTGTGTGAATCTGCTAGATCTGATCCATTTATTTATGCTAAGTGCTAGATACATTAGATCTGGGTGAATGCTACAATGCTCTTTTTTTATCTATGGAGTAGATATTGGTTAATTAATGATGAACTAACGGTGCTAAGTTCCCTATCAAGTATTATAATCACAGATTTGTGTCCTAGCTAAGGTTGTATACACCTGAGTCTTGCAACCACCCTTGCCTCTACCTTAGGTGAGACTTCATCTGCTTTGCAGGTGTTTCCGAAAGGGTCGATAGTTAGGGTTTTTTGGTGCATTGTTGTAGAATTGAACCCTGGGTCTACCCCTGTGCAAAAAAATGGTTTTGTTGCCCGGACTTGAAGCTGTGATTGCTGGGAATTGAGGAAGAAGGAACTTTGTGCAAAGATCCAACCTGAAATTTTGAAATCTATGTGTGTAGATCTGTTTCTCTAGCACACAGTAATCTACTTAGTCAACAAGCTCTGTGCTAAGGAAAAGAAGTCCAATCTGAAGAAAAGAGGTAAGATTTGAAAGCTCTGTGCTCTGATAAAGGTAAGAATAGTGAAAAGTTCTAGATCTGAAAGCTTTGTGCTCTATAGAAGTAAGATAAGTGGAAATTTTTGTTTCAACAGTATGGATCTAGGTATGTTTGATAGATTTTATCCTAGCTTGCAAACTAGGGTATCAATAGATGAAAGAAGATTTGATATGAGTAGAACTGATAAGAATAGTGAAAAATATGTCATACCTATGCATAGAAAGAATGTTTGGACTAATAAGTGTATGTAGGATCCTAGAAAGAAATGTTTGCAGGTTAGCTACCATAATCCTAGCGCACAGTACAGGAAAGGTTGGAAATAATTTAAAAGAAAGAGAGGATTAACCTTTTGTTACAGTTGTAAAAAACCCAGACATCTTGCTAAGGAATGCCCTGGGAGAAGACCTAGTTGTCTTTGTTGTAAATCTTTGGACCATGAACTATTGGATTGCCCTAGAATGATTGCTAAGGTTAAAATAATGTCTATGAACCAAGAAACCCCTAAGGTAGATCCATAAAATAATATTATGAGAGAATCCCAGAAAGAATCAAAGAAAGTATTACTACAGATGAAAGAATCCCTGAATGACCACCGACATGTCAGATTATCAAATATATTCAAAGAAAAATAATGCCTTGAAGCAAGGATAGGAGACTTCGACATTGACTATGTTATAGATGAGGAAACATAAGTGAATATCATGATAGAAAAAAATTGGGAAGATATAGGGAGGCCTGCTATGACTCCTTCATTAAGAGGAATAGGACTATTCAAAGGAAATATGATAACCCTATGTAGAAAGATCACCCAGATACCTATGAATTCCAATTGAACTTCGACAGAGGAATATTTTGAGATTATTAAATTCAATGATAACAATGCCCCATTTACCATGCTATTAGGAAAACCTTGGGTTGAAAGAGATCAAGCCAGAAGGCAAGAAGAAGAAGAAGTTTTATAACAAAAAAAGCAAGAGTTAAGAGAATTCATGACTAGAAGGATCGCACGCTCGATTGAAGAACATAAGAATAGATCGAATCTATTTAACACTAGAGATATAGATGTCGAAGTTGCAAGAACACTAGAATACCCATAGAAGATTGAAGTACCTATTCCAGATAAAGAAGAAGGATTACCCTTGAATCTTAGGAAATAATCTCAACAATGTGATGTAACTATGCCAAAAGAAGATAAGAATCAGAATGAAAAAAGGCATACTGAGATGAAGCTCACTGGGAAGAAGGATAGAAAGCTAAGTAAGTAGAGAGCTAAGATCAACAAGTTGCAGAAGGTTCCAGAGGGAACCTCACAGAAGGAAAATTTGCAAAATTGGAGCTTCGTCGGGATATCAGGACAGCGACACATGGCATTTCACCATGACGAAGAAATATAGTCGTTGGGGATATTATAACCATTAGAACAACACTCTGAACATATAGGAATACATTTATGGATAGACAACTCGCCATTCAACCATTGTGACTATGCCATAATAGACATAACATAGTTAATGAAGGCTTCATACCCATTGCAATCAACCTGTTGTCGAGTTACCTATTTATCCCATCACGCCATGCACCGAGAACACTTTTCCAACTAAGAATTTGAGACCACATACTAAGTGTATTTTATACAGTAATCATCACACTCTTTCTCTCTATCTCATTACCATGTCTAAGTTACTCCTCGAACCCAAGATTGTTAACCCCGAGCATGTATGTCGGACGAATTGAGAACTGCAGAGAAAGTTGTTGAAGAATTTTTGATTGACCTCATGAATGAAAGAGTCATGTCGATGTCTATAGGTGTACAAGCATCATCAACAAGAGGAATTCTAGCCTCTCCGTCCACTTCTCATAGAGCCATACCATCCCTCCCATCCGATGAAAAGAAAACCAAGCACAGGGATGATCTAGTGAATGCCAAATTAACCCCGACCATATTACCCACCTATATACCACCTTTGAGCGGCGCAATAAATCGAGACAACGTGCCCAGATATTTTGAATACACCTTGGTCCCTGCATACCTCCTGAAGGGGATATGCATAGTTCGAGCAAAACAAGATAAGATTGCAGCGTTGAATTTTAGCGACTTCAACCTGGGAGATCGTAAATGCTATAACATGCTCACCCCACATAAGTACATGACTCAAACTAAGGGGAAGAATTCAAAGATAATCCCCTAGCCATGGACTATGAACCTCGCGTAGTCCACCCTGTTGAACGTCATGAAGATTCCCCACTTTGGTAGACACAAGGAAGTCAGTGCATGTGTCAAGCTACTACTTTCTTGTTACCATGGCAGCTATTTGTGGCTAAATTACTGTATAACAGTTGATCCGACATTTATCAATCGGATCATAGGGTTAAGTATGCAAGGATCTGATCCATAAGATTTTTACCCCAGAAAATCCATGGATCGTGCTCTAGCATAGAATATCAAGGACACTTATGGAGATGTTGAGAAGAGAACACAAGGCTACAAGGTATCTTCTATCCAGAGTGGTGCAGTATGCCTCATTTTTCAATTGATTGCAGGGAAGTTAGTATGAAAGAATCGACTTACCCATGTCACCAGTTTTGTAGTCGACCTCGTAGGCAAGTGCGCGGAAGGCCTTTAGATGAATTGGGTGAAATACCTGGTGAACCAGTTGGAACTCGATTGCAGAGAAGCATATGATCAAGGATATGAATTTCATTTCAGCTGGCTCTTGATCCTTATATATTTTATTGCCTGGGAGCTTCCGGAGGGTGCAACCTTCCCGAACATCGATCCTTTTGAACCGTTGGCCATGAAGTTCAGTACACTGTGGTATTCAAGCGATATGAATAAATAGTGGAAGTCAATTTTTTTTTTCATACTTACTACAATCAGTTGAAGATAGCCATACAGTATGAACCTCACATGACTCCGAACACTCTACACCAATTTAGGCCTTTGATGAAGTTCAGTGCAGACTGACATTTTAATTACATCACAGCGCACGTCGATCAAAACAAGCAACAACTTCAATCCTACTATAAGCTGACAGAAGAGGACTTGGAGTAGATCACTAAGGACTGGTCAGCGGACCTCCTTATTCCAGCAGACCCTGTGGAGATATCTGTTGGCCCTTGACCAAGTTTTGGGATTTTCTTAGTCATGTTGACCTATTTTCAGACTTTGACAGCCTGTCGAAGGAGGAGCACAAATCGAAGCGGAGATCATGGGATCTCAGCCCCCATTTGGGCCCCTTTTTGGCTTTTTGGGAATATGTAATGGGAATGGGATGTCGGCCCATGGGTTTACCCATGTTTAGGCCCTTTTGTAATATATAAATAAGTAGCTAGGAGATGTAAGAGGAGGACCTACTAGGCCGATGTTCTAAGTGAAAAAGGAATGGCTAAGTGCTATATCTATGTGATCAAAGGATTGTAGGTGCTCTATGCATCCTGTGTGAGAATTGTAGAGATGACTGCAAGTCCCTGTGAAAGACTATAGAAGGCTTTGTGATATAACGCAAGAAAGAAGGATCTATCGAGATGCACATATCTTCTGTCTTGTGCAGAGTAAGGGTTTTTGAGGCTCTGTGCTTGTAACTGATTGACCGAAGACTATAAAGAAGAATAGTTGGTGGATGTAGCCCCAGGGTGGGGGTGAACCATGTAAACCCTGTGTGATGTGATTTGTGCTTTGTCTTGATTTATTTACATATTATATGCGAAATGCGTTGATATGTTTAGATAGATCTATTCATGCTTGGTGCTTATTATATGTGAGAATGTTAGATCTGATCTAGATATTCATGCTTAGTGCTTGATATACTCATTTTGATCCATTTTTATATGCTAAGTGCTTGAATACCATAGATTAGTTTGAATGTTGCAAAGTTTTGTCTTTCAAGAGAAGTGGTTATTGAATGTATATTGAGGAACTAATGGTGCTAAGTGCTATAGAAAGTTGTCTAATCACAGATCTATGTCCCAGCTAAGGTTGTAGGCACTTGAGTCCTACAACCACCCCTGCCTCTACCTCGGGTGAGACTTCATCTACTTCATAGGTGTTGCCGAAAGGGTCGCTAGTTAGGGCTTTGTTGGTGCATTGTTGTAGTGTTGAACCTTGGGTCTACCCCTATGCCAACAAATGGTTCCGTTGTCGGGACTTGAAACTATGATTGTTGGGAACTGAGAAAGAAGAAGCTCTGTGAAATGATTCATCCTAAAATTGTGAAAGATTTGTGCATAGATATTTTCCCTAGTGTGCAGTATTCTACTTGAATTATAAAGATCTATGCTAAAGAAAGAATATTAGATCTAAAAGAAAGAAGCCCAATCTAAAGAAAAGAATATCAGATCTGAAAGAAAGAAGCCCGATCCGAAGAAAAGAAGATTAGATCTGAAGGAAAGAAGCATGATCTGAATGCTTTGTGCTCTAAGAAAGGTAAAAGTGGAAATTTCTGACTAAAAGAGGTAAGATATGCAAGATCTGTGCTTTGATAAAGGTAAGAATAGTTAAAAGTTTTAAGATCTGGAAGCTTTGTGCCTTGTAGAAGTAAGATAAGTGGAAATTTTTGTTTCTAGAGTATGGATCTAGGTATGTTTAATAGAGTATGTCCTAGTTTGAAAGTTAGGGCATTAATCGATGAAAGAATATTTGATATGAGTAGATATGATAAGAATAGTGAAAGATATGTTATACCTATGCAAAGAAAGAATGTTTGGACTAACAAATGGATGCAGGATCCTAGAAAGAATTTGTTGTAGGTTAGCTCCCATGATCCTAGTGCACAATACAAAACAAGTTTGGGATCATTTAAAAGGAAGAGAGGATTAACCCTCTGTTAAGTTGCAAAAGACTGGGACATCTTTCTAAGGAATGCCCTGGTGGAAGACCTAGTTGTCTTTGTTGTAAAGCTCTAGACCATGAAGTATTGGATTTCTCTAGAATGATTTCTAATCTTGAAAGAATGAACCTGAATCAAGAAAACCCTAAGGCAGATCCAGAACCTATGGAAAAAAACTCAGAAAGAATCGGAGAAATAATTTCTACAAATGAAAGAAACCCTGAATGACCACCGACATGTCAGCTTATCAGAGATCTTCAAAGAAAAGGAATGCATCAAAGAAATAATAGGAGACTTCGACATTGACTGTGTTCTAGATGAGGAAACACATATGAATATTGTGCCAGAGAGAACCTGGGAAGCTATAGGAAGGCCTAATATGATCCCTTCACTAGGAGGAATAAGTTTATTCAGAGGAAATCTAGTAAACCTATGTGGAAGGCTCACTTAGATACCTATTAATGTCAATGGAACTTCGATAGAAGAAGACTTTGAGATTATTAAATTTTTCAAAGACATCACCCCGTTTACCATGCTAATAGGAAAATCTTGGATTGATAGAGACCAAGCCCGATGAAAGGAAGAAGAAGAATTTTTGGAACAGAAGAAGCAAGAGTTAAAAGACTTTATGACCATAAGGATTGCACACTTGATTGAGGAACAAGAGAGAATATCATAGATATTTAATACTATAAACTTGAATTTCAAAGCTAAGAGAACACTAGAGGATCCTCAGAAGATTGAATTACCTATCCTAGACAAAGAAGAATTATTATCCAAGAACCCTAGGAAAGAATTTCAACAACGCGAAGTAACTAATACCAAAGAAGAAAATAATCAAAATGAGAAAAGTGCTACCAAGATGAAGCTCACTGAAAAGAAGGCTAGAAAGTTAATAAATAAAAGGACTAAACTAAAAAGTTACAATAGGTTCTAGAGGATACCTCGCAGAAAGAAAAATTGCAAAATTGGAGCTTCACCAAGATATGAGAACCTTCTCCATGACGAAGCAATATAACTGTTGGGGCTAATATATTCATTTGAATTCCACTCCGAATAGACAGAAAAGAAATAAATGTTCATCATCTGACTATTGGACCATGGTATAATAGATTGAATAAGAGTTAATGGAGGCTCATACCCATTGCAAGCCAATCGTTGTCGAATTACCTATTTAGCTCGCTGCGCCATGCACCAAGAACACTTTTTCCAAACCGAGAATTTGAGCCCACAGAATAAGCCAAGTTTATATAGTGATCATTTTGCTCTCGTTCTCTATCTCATTATCATGTCTGAATTGTTCCCCAATCCCACAAATTTTTTACCCCGAGTGTGTATGTCGGAAGCATTGAACATTGTAGAGAAATCCGTTGAGGAAGTTTTGATCAAATTTATGATAGAGAGAGTCATGTCAAAGAGAGGAGTGTGTACAGGTATACAAGAATCTTTGGTGAGAGGATTGTTGTTATTGGATAAATCCGTAAGTGAGAAAAAAAACCGATCTCTCTAGATCCACCTGGATCTAAAACAAAGCAAGACAGAACATGACTCTTTCCCTAGATTCTAACCATTGAATTAAATAGGAGGTAAGAACAAAGAACATACCTTATTATTGCTTCCTATGGTCTTTGTTGCTCCCACTTCGCTCCAGTGCTCTCGTGCAGCCAAGACCAAGACAAAACAAACCAACCAAAGTGAAGAAAGCACAATCTATTCAACAGTCAATCTATGTATATGATCAAGGAATTATACAATAAATTGGAATTAGCTTTATGGGAAAGGGACATATTACTGTATCATATTAATGGAAATTAAAGATTACAACCTGAGCCTTGATGTCACAAACTTCCTTTCAATGGCCCTTGGCTCTGACACACACACTTTCTCACTTGCATGAAGAAGATCAACTCCTTTAGATAAACTTGCTGGAGTCTCCAAGCTGTTGTAGCTTCAGTCCTTCACACAATTCTTTCACCAATTCTCCAATGAATCTTTCTTAAACTTTTCCATGAGAATTACCTCAATATATAGGAGAGAATGAATTAGTTACTTGGATAATAATGATCCCAAAATATCAGGGAATCCAGTACTAGGATAACCATTCGAATGCCATCTCATCCTTCTAGAAGCATCGATAATTCATCTTTTTCCTTTCTTTAGAAAGAGTTTGCACCCTAGCAGTTCAACACAGTGTGAGATGTTTGCACCTTGGTTTAAGGCAGCCTAGGAGAATGGGTCATTCTCGTAGGAAAATATATTAGCAGCCTGTGAACCTTCTTCAAAAGTGAGTTTTCTGGGAAGAGATGAAAGTAACTTTTCTCAGAAGAAATTTCTTATGAAGAGCCTGAGTACACCATTATCAATACATCATCATGATGACCAAAATCATGAGTAATAGAATGCCCCCCAAAGTATGAGGTTGGAACCAGTGACAACCGAAAGACTTTGTAAGTTGCATGTGTGTGTCAGAAACCAGGAGCACACCTAATCAGAAACTTGCGAACAACCAAGAATCTACAGAATATCGTATATACCAATTCTGAGGTAGGAATTCCCATACTCAGATCACAGACTGATGACATTATAGACATGGGTCATGGCCACCAATCATACACTGTGGATCCATGCCGTCAAAATATATAATAGCCACCGGAATACACTATGGATCTATGCGAGAAATTTCAAATCAAGACGACATAGCCACGAGACATACACAGTGGATCTATGTGTCGCAAATTATACATACTCCATCGAAACCTAGACCAAAGAGATGATATCTAGGGTCTTCAATCTTGTCACCCAAAGTATGAATCTAACCATGTGATTACATGAGTTGAAGTCGAACATGGTAGAAACCACTTGATTACCGGTCATTGATGAAACCGTTAACAAGTGCGAGGGAAATCATCATTGATGTCAATGACTCCCAAGGTACTGTAGTACAATCCATCGAATGTGAATTAATGATTTGAAGTCGAACATTCGATAGAATCTTTTGATCAGGGGTCAATGATGTAAAACCACTGTCGAAAGAGAGGAAACCTGCCATTGAGGCATGCAAGTTCCAAGGTACCAATTGGTTTCTAAGTCTAATTCCTAGATAATGAGTTGAAGTTGATAGGAAAAGACTCGTCATAGGAGGGCCTAAATGTATCCCACATCAATGACATGAAACAAGTAACAAGATTTGATGTAGATCATAGAAACAAGTGATTCAGGACTGACTCAGGGATGGCCGACGCAATAGAAGGCTTAAAGACTGCAGAAATGGCTGATGCAATAGAAGGCTTTTCGGGTTGGACATTTCTTTGAACATATTGATGACACGACAACCATCTTGGAAACACTGACTCAAAAACAGGGATCATAGACCATTTTTTAATCTTATAAAGGAGTATGATCAAGAGACAAGTGGATTTTCCAACCTAGACACAAAGCGAGTGAAAGGGTGTCATGTGCAAAAGTGACTCTTTCATGGAATACAAGTTTAGACATAATTCTTTCCCAATTTTTTCCCCCACCATTTATGGAGAGTACCTCTTTATTTTTATGCAAGATTGAGGAGGATAACATATGCTTGTAATGTAAGCTCATCCTTCGGATGAGTCCCTTGGAGTATGTTTAACGAACACTAAGAAGGAGTGGTTCAGTCCCATTACGGGTCTTTCGATGCTTGTTTAACGAGTCCAACGAAAGAAAGCTCAAGGGTTTTTCATGATTATAGAGTCTGGAAAAACACTTAAAAGAGGACTCTCTCAGTTCCTTTTTCGTAAAGTAGTCTGATGAGACTGAAAAAGAGATCAACTATCGCTCAATAGACATTTTCTTCAAATACTTTAACGAGCGTGAAAATAGCAAGGTCACTCGGCAATCTTTTCATGTTTAGAGAGTCTGAAAAGAGCTTAAAGGGAACTCCAGTGGGTTCCTTTTTCGTATAACCTTTACGAGTCTGAAAAAGTGATAAAAGTATACTCAGTTGCATTCTCATGTATTTACGAGCATGAGAAAGAACAAAGACTAAGCTCAGGATTGTTTTCATTTTTACGCAAGCTTTAAAAAAAAACAAAACTATGCTTGGAATAGATTTTAATTTTTACACAAGCTTAAAAACTAAACAAAACTATGCTTGGACCTGGTTTCATTTTTACACAAGCTTGAACCAGAGGAAATTATGCTTGAGGTAAGCAGTTTCATTTTTACACAAGCTTGAACCATAGAAAACTATCTTTGTCACTTCCCAACGCATAACACATGGATGGTTGGTACTTAGTCCCTAGCTTAAGAAACTAGCGGCTTAACTTCAGCATGAAGTCTAGAGGCTGCGGAAAATGCCCCCAAGATTCATTTCATCCAACTGCAAAGGAGAATGAAATGAAGCTTCAAATACTAGACGAAGGACTTGACTCAAATAGAGAGGGGGAAAACTATTTCATTGTTTAACGGGCTTGACATAGAAACAAGAACTATGCTCATAACCTCTGTTTCATTTTTTAACGAGTTTGCCTTAGAGACGCAAAAACTATCCTCGTAAGTGGTTTCATTTTTTAACGATCTTGAAATAAAAAAAACCAGTCTTAAAGACCTCTGTTTCATTTTTTAACGAGGTTGCGACAGAGATGCAAAAAATTATCCTCGAAACCTCTGTTTCATTTTTTAACGAGGTTGTTACATAGACGCAAAAACTATCCTCGAAACCCTTGTTTCATTTTTTAATGAGGTTGCCGCAGAGACGCAAAAACTATCCTCGATGGCCCTTGGCTCCGACACACACACTTGCTCACTTGCATGAAGAAGATCAACTCCTTTAGATAAACTTGCTGGAGTCTCCAAGATGTTGTAGCTTCAGTCCTTCACACAATTCTTTCACCAATTCTCCAATGAATCTTGCTTAACCTTTTCCATGAGAATTCCCTCAATATATAGGAGAGAATGAATTAGTTACTTGGATAAGAATGATCCCAAAATATCAGGGAATCTAGTACTAGGATAACCATACGAATGCCATCTCATCCTTCTAGAAGCATCGAGAATTCATCTTTTTCCTTTCTTTAGAAAGAGTTCGCACCCTACCAGTTCAACACAGTGCGAGATGTTCACACCCTAGTTTAAGGTAGCCTGCGAGAATGGGTCATTCTCGCAGGCAAATATATTAGCAACCTACGAACCTTCTTCAAAAGTGAGTTTTCTGGGAAGAGATGAAAGTAACTTTTCTCAGGAGAAAGTTATGAAGAGCCTGAGTACACCATTATCAATACATCATCAGGACGACCAAAATCATGAGTAACAAATACAGGCCTCTCGGTCCACTGCTCAAGTCGGGCCATCATGGCTAGCTGATGAGAAATGAACAAAGCACAGAGACGATATCGCAAATGCTAAGTTGATTCCAAGAATTATACCTATTTATCTACCACCTATGAGTGGCATAATAAACCGAGACAGTGTGCCCTGAGATTTTGAATATGAATTGGTCACTGCGTACCTTCCAAAGGGGATACGTGCAGTGTGCATAGATCAAGATAAGATTGTGGCATTGAAGTTTAGTGACTTCAACCTCAGCGATAGGAAAGTGTACAATATGCTATCCCCATATAAGTATATGACTAGAACCAAGGGAAAGAATTCAAAGATCATTCCCCAACAGTGGACCATGAACCTTGCGCAGTCCACACTGCTTAATGTAATGAAGATTCCTCACTTCGAGAGGCATCAGGAAGTGAATGCGTGCATCAAGTTGTTGTTGTCCTGCTATCATGGAGGATACTTATGGTTGAACCACCGCATCACAGTGGATCCGACTTTGATTAATTGGATCATAGGGTTTAGCATGCAAGGCCCTGACCCATAGGATTTCTACCCCAGAAAGACCACAGATTGCGCTCTCACCCATAGAATAAAGGATACTTATGGCAATGTAGAAAAGGGCATGTGATTCTACAAGGTAGCCTTTATTCAGAGCAACGCAGTGTGCCTTTCCTATTAGCTGATCGCAAGCAATATAGTTCACAAGAACTGACCAACCCAAGTAATTGGATTCGTAGTCGACCTCACAGGGAAGTGCATGGAGGGACTATAGATGAATTGGGAGAAGTACCTCATGAACTAGCTAGAACTAGATTGCAGGGAAGTGTAGGATCATGGATACAAATTCCACTTCAGCTGGCTTCTTATCCTGATCGCTTTCATCGCATGGGAGATGCCAGAAGGTGCGACCTTCCTGGACACCGAGCCATTTGAACCTCTAATGCAAAGTTCAGTATGATATGGTACTCCAGTGACATGAACAAGCAGTGGAAATAAAATTCCATCTTCCACACGTATTATAACCATTTGAAGGTAGCCATACAGGCTACGCCTTGCATAACCCTAAACACACTTCACAGTTTTAGACCCTTGATGAAATTCAGGGCAGACCACCATTTTATCTATATCACGATGCACGTTGATGAGCATAAACATCAGCTACAGTTGTTATCACTGAAATTTTGTCCACAAATGGTTACAAGAATTCAACATCGCCAAACAGTTATGAGGTCACCCATGGACAAAAATTACCACAAAATAATTTCCAAAGGGTCAAAAACTATGCAACCAATGATAAAATTAAAGAGCACTATGACTACACAGGGTGCACGCAAACATGTGCAAAATAGAAATGCAAGAAAAACGCACATGCGCCTAATTCACGACTGTGTTCGCTAAAAGCCATGCACATGTGAGAACGATGCATTTATGAGAGTGGTTGGCCTCCCACCCACTTCTGGTTCAGCTTCCAAGTTGATTTGATACTCAAATCTGGACTGGATCCAACTGGGTGGCTGGTCAAAGACCTAAAAATTCCCTAATTAGCCTCTTTCCACACTACAAGTTGGTTGCACAATACCTCAAAGAGGTGCTATAAAAAGGCCATGGGTGCACTTCATTTTTTAAAGAATTCAATAGAAAAGTTATGTTGCTACTATTCTCTTGAGGAATCCTCTATTCTCATCAAGAGTATACTAGCACCATTGCATTGGGAAATCCATCTCACGCCTTGAGTGGATTAGCAAAGAATTCTTTCACCATTTTCATTCAAAGTTGTAAGAAGAGCTTATTTGTGGGGGTCCAAGAGCCCTCCCTTGGAGGAAGAAGGGACTCATAGTCCTCTTTCTTCTTGGTGTTTTCTTTCACTGATATAAACCTTACCATTGGTGATATGGGTCTTATTGTTTCTTTTGTCCTTATGTCCCTATGCTCATTAGTTTAGTTGTTATTTTATTTCTTAGTTTAATTATTAGTTGTTCTTTTATATTTCTTTCTCTAACCCTTTTCCTTGTAGTTGTCCTTCTTAGAAAACCCAACTAAGCTTGCAAGAACCTCTTTTTTACTCACTAAGGTGATGAAAGAGGCGCAACAGATTGACGACTCCGCTGGGGAAAGGTATCAATTTCCTACCCCATTTGTGTTTTTCTAGCTCTTCTTTTGGTTTATTTAACTTGCAGGTGCATTAACCGGCCCAAGCTGACCTGCAAAACATCCAATTCCAAGTTGAATTGAGAGAATTCCATCTGGAATTTTATTCACGGCCGTGTGTCTGTTGTGCATGGGTTTTTTGGCCCACATACACGCATCGTGCACACATGCACCAAAGTCAAAATATTGTTTTGTGCACCTGTGCCCAAGAACTCATTTCAGTCTATGCACAGGTGCTCAGTGTGCCTCTGTCTACACTGAGACACGTGCACCTGTGCATAAAACTACACATTGTAAGGTTTTTTGTGATTTGGGGGAAGGCCCCTAGCTTTCTTAAAATTGATTTTATGCATGTTTTAAGCTGCACCACACTTAGTTCCCTCTTTATATAAAGGGATTAGTCAAAACACATAGGCACTTAGGGGGTTTAAAATCATTTTTTCCTCTTTTTTCTTTCATTTTTCCACATGGATGGCTTGCTTTAACTAAAAGTATAAATTGGAATCATTTCTAAATCACATAAAACTTGCATTGGGACTAGAAGTTGGATAACAATAACTTAGTATGCTCTTCTCTCGCGCCTCCAAGCGACCTTGAGAATCAGAACAAGATTGTGGGACAATTTCATCTCCCTTAAGATGATTAAAACTTTTAGGAGAGGACAACAACCCCTCTTGGGACTCCTCTTAGTTTGTTTTTCAAACACATCTTAAGATTGTAATGGGCCCATACATGCCCACATGCTACAAAGATAGGATAGTGTTGAAATTTAATTTATTATATTAAATCACTAGGGAAGTTTAAAGGTTTTGTAACGGGCCCATACATGCCCACATGATCACAATCTAGGATAGTTTCAAAGATTTTCTTAGATTAAATCACAATAGGGAGTTAAAGGAATAGTAAAAGACCCACATGTCCACATTCTAGTTTCCTAGGGACTTTTGAATTACGCAAGGTTGTACCAAAGGCATTTAGTTAATTAGGTAATCAACACTTGTAAGGACCAAGCAAATTCCACATATAGCAAGGTGACACCTAATTCATTAAAACATTGGCACACTTTCACTCATTCACACACAAAAGTGACTTATCACTCACATAATTTCTTCTCAAAATGTGGAGGTCAAAGTAAGTTTCCTCCAAAGGGATTCTGAAACACCCCACCCTTTTCTTGACGAAACTATCCACTTCCATTTAATTTCAATGAGGTTGGTTCACACCCCCAACCTCTCAAAACAACTACATCTAAATTTTTTCTAAAAATTCAGTAAGTTTTCCTCCACAGGAGGTGCCAAAAGAAATTTTTTAGTCTATGTAGGATTTCGGGGATAGACATCCAAAAAACTCCCCGCTATCTGGTTCTCACATTGTCAAAACAATAGAAGTTGTCAAATAGGGAACTAAAAATCCTCCAAGTCAAGTGTTCCTAACACCATAAGGCAGGGAGATAACCATGAAGGGTTAAAGGCTGAGGTCTGGTTGTTCTATGCATCTCCCCTTGAGGCACCCACCTCTTGGACGGAATCCAGCCCATGACCCATTTCTTAGGCCAAAAATCTAAATGCCACACTTTGACCGAGGTACCTAGTGACCAAATTTTAAGACATCTACCCAGGTGTCAATTGTGGGCTGCAATTGCACCTTGATCGAATTTTGTGTGGCTATTGGGAAATATCACTAGCTCTTTCGGGATATGCCCCCTTTACCCCTCATTATAACTGATTATTTCATCCTTCACTAGTTTCTTTTTCGGTGACTTCAAACCCCACTGTTGAGTACTATTGGAAGGTCCAGTGCTATTTGAAAGGAAGGACGTTGCGTCTTTTAGGACACGAGCATTTGTTTTCTTTGGTTCCCCACGTGGACAAAACCCCCTTATCCACATGTATGCTTCTTTTACTTTATGTATGATGCACTTATGATTACATTTTGATTTAGATATATATATATTGTGCTAAGTTCAAAAAATTACAACAAAGGATCTTACTTATTTATTACTCTCAACACCATTCACACACATTCACTTAGCTAGTCGGACATCATAGGGGACCCACAGAATCCCCGTCGTTCCAAATGCTTGTTAAACCTCCCTCCTATTTTAGGGGGAGTTCCTGGTATTGCCAACTCATCGATAGCACCTTCACACACTCCTGTGAGTGCCACTATATTATGATCAACTTTTCTTGGTTCAACATTACTTGGTTCCACTTCCCAAGTCCCTCTGTCCACTTGCTCTCCTCTACACGGAAGTGGAGGGCCAACTTCCTCTCAAGGGGGAAGTACCAACCCACCAAGCCCCCCTCAAGGGTTAGGTTCACAACACACTCACGCCATGGTTGGAGCTAATCCTCCACCCCCACTACAGATTCCATATTTGGCCTCTCTTAACATACCAGATCTAAGAAAACTCACAAATGATCCTATATTGCATGACCCCACATGGCCTGCAATGCCTACCAAACTACCTTCAGACATCCCCAAGTTTGAAGGAAAGGCAGGAGATGACCCTGCCAACCATGTCATGACCTTCCACCTATGTTGCTCTTCCAACAACATTATGGATGATTCCATCAGACTACGATTATTTCAACACACACTCACTAGCCCATCAACCAAATGGTATGTAGACAAAAAATTGGGGTCCCATGCGACTTTCGAGTCCTTGGCTAAAGCATTTTTGACCTTATTCCAATTACCAATCTTCCATGACAATGGTATTGAACTACTCTCTAATTTCAAACAAACCTCAGCCACACATATCACTGATCACATTCATGAGTGGTATAGACGACGCAGTTTGTGCAAAGCTGAAACCACCAAACAACAATGTCTTGACTGGTTTCTCAGATCACTTGTCTCTTTCCTTGGTAAAGATGTAGCTTCCACCTTCCCTCAATCAGAAGAAGAAGCCATCAGTAAGGCTCAATAATACGACCTCATCTATTCACAGTCAAGGTACTTATACACTATACTTCCTGATCTCCCAAAACCCATGCCATTTGGCCAAGACAAACCCGGGATGTCTCACTCAGTAGACAGATTGATTGGTAATACCATGCACCATGGTCTGCAACCCCAACAACCACCAATGTATGGCACAACTCAATATCCACCGACATATGGGGGCACCTCTTATTACCCCCCACCTCCTTATCAACAACCATACCCTGTTGTTATGCCTCCACCCATCAGTGGGCCACCGCTGGCACCCCCCATACACCCACCTATCCAAACAAGTTCTGGTACCCCCTCTACCTTAGTTTATAGTACTAGAAAAATCACCACGCCTTCCTATGTACCTTACGGATCGTTACCCCCACAGAATACATACTTTCCATTTCCTAGTCCTCCACAACCGATGGCTCCCCCACATCCTCAAACTGGGGTGAATTTTGTTCAACCCTCTCCCATTCAACAATATCAAAATTTTGAACAGCTGAATATGGCAAATCTGACCCATCCGTTGAATAATGACAAAAATAAAGGAAGAAACAAGAACAATAACAACCCAGGTCAAGGAGGGAATCAACCCCAAAAAAACCAACCTACTGGGGGCAACCAGAATCAAGGGAATCAGAACCCCCAGGGGGGCGACAACAATAGGCATCAAGGGAGAAATAACAATACTATTAAAAACACCTTCCCTTGTGCCCTTTGCAGTGAGTTCATTCATTATAATCATCATTGATTTCAAATGGCTGAAAGACTCATGTAGTCTACCACATCCTCCAGCACCACCTGCCCCTCAACAGGCCCCATAACAATACATGCAACAACCCCCCCCCCAGTCGTGCTGTAAAACCCTATTCCACACCAAGGTGTGATGAACACCCAACAAGAGATACAACCTACCCCACCACAGTTGGGACAGTACCTCAATCCAAATAATCCAGTAGATCATACGATCCTCCTCACCAGTGAGGAAGAAATCCTTCTGCAAACACGTAATCGTCAATATTGTACACTCACTGAGTTTCCTCCCATTCCCCTAGAAACAAACCCAACACCAACGAGACCCCCATTGGTACTCCCTCACCCTACTTTTGAAACACCTCTTCGCATCCCATTGAGCAGGAATGTCCACAACCCCTAGGCTAGGGTGGCTCATAATTACAGTTTAGTCGACGACTTAGCACAATCTCCGGCTGCCATGTTAGTCTTAGAAGTCCTTCAAACTTGTCCCACTCAGCAGAAATCATTAATTTATGCCTTGGGGGAAGTCGACCTCGTGGATACCCAACTCATCACATTTGATATAGATAGCGGAGAATCTCTCCTTCCCGCTTTGATCGCTTTTCAAATCCCATTAAAAATTTGGAACATTACAGTTCATCGATGAAGGTGCATCCACATGCATTATGTCCAAATCTGTATGGCAGAAACTTGGTTCCCCCAAACTCATACCATCTTCCATTACCTTATGATCTTATGACGGACGACCATCGTCTCCTGAAGGGCTCTTCTAAAATGTTCCCATAGAACTTGGGGGCAAGACCATTCTCATAGACATTGAAGTTATCGACGCCCCACTCGATTATAATATCCTATTTGGTCGTAGCTACATGTACTCTATGAAGGCAGTTTTCTCTTCCGTCTTTCAAATGATGATGTTCCCCCATAATGGGAAGATCATTAACATTGACCAAGTGTCACATTACGAGCCTAACCCCTCTGCCAACATCGATAACATTCTTCCTCTCATACACATGAGTCATGACGCATACCCACTCATCGAAATGGGTCCCTGAATTTTCAAAGACCCATCATTGTTAAGAACTTACCATGGTGCACCACCACTCCTTCATCCTTCCAATCAAGTCTGCATCGTATCATCCAATGAAACTGACATAGAGGATACCCTTCCTCCTAGGGAGGCTTCTATCATATATGACATCCCACTAGTCGCAGAGCTCCCCCCTCATGAGCCTCCTGCGAACTCATCGACTCCACCAGTCCACGATTTCACCTCTCCCCAAGGCCATATCCCAGTTTGGGAGACAATTCCCCAAGCCATTACTTGAATCCCCTTCTTTTACCCCCCACCAGGCGTACAAGATTTCCAAGTAGCTGCAACACTTACCCTCCCTAATATGGTGTTAGCAATTCCAATTTGGTATTTACATCCACCAAAGATGGTCCCTTAGCCATCCCTTCCCCCCCAAATAGAAGGAATCCCAACGATGGTTCCCATACTCACTCCCACCATACCCTCTACACCCCCACTCACTAACCTCCCTACCACAGCTGGGGGTAGGTGAAAGAAGAAGGAGCCCACCACTCCACTTCCCCCGTGCATCCAACCCCCTTGCGCACTATGTGAGAAATATGGACACCAAACCAACAACTGCCCATCTCTACCCAAGTTACGGAACCTGATTCCACTTAGTCAAACACCATCAACACTTGCCACCGTAGCAAGTACTACCACCCCCATCCCTCACTCAAGTAGTAAAGGGATGCAAACCAAATTTTCTTGCGCTATATGTTCAGAATATGGCCATTATACACACCATTTCCCAGCACTTCCACACTTCCAGAAGACATTAGCTGCAATATGCCAAAGCTTCTAGAATGAACCCAATCCAGCTACATCATCCCTACCAAAAATCACTGACATCCATTATGTCACAACTTCAGTTAATGAATGTATGAGATTCCCTTTCTCTCTATGTGAATCCTTAGATCATTTTACATACCAATGTCCTATGATCATTGAATATAGGAATTGCCAATTGTCCCTGATTCAAACCCCTATAGAATCGATGGTTGACCTTACCTCATCACTAGATATTCTTCATATCATTTCTCCTGAACCTGAGGCACTCCCGACGCCTCTGTGGTTCTTGGATGACTTATCTGAGGATTCACCCCCAAATCCCCCCAATTATCCCATTCATTTCCCTACGGAAATTTTACATCCAACTACCACGGGTACTCCTCAGTAATTTGATATTTGTTTTATGTTGAGCGAACCATCGCAATATCATTAATATTTCCCCCTACTTCTTCATCACCAGGGCACAGCCACATGGCGACAGTCACCAATATCACTCCTTACGACCCCTTGTATTCCCACCAATTCCACTGTGACAAGGACATACTCAAAGAGTTAAACACCACCGACTACCCATGGGATGCACTACACCACCAAGCACTCTTCTTTCCATAGGAAGCCTCCATGCCTCCTAACCAACACCCCATATACGTGGTCGAAACCAAGGATTTTATCCCATCAGGGCATATCAACTGGTTCAACAACTCCATTCCTGCCCCTGATGCATTTGAAGAAGGCAACATGGCCAACATTTACCCAACCATCAAAATCGACATTTCCATAAAAAATGGAGTCATTGTCGAACATTGCATCGACACCTGACCTAACATCACCCCAGTTCATCAAAAGCAATGACTGCTACACCCATCCAAAGCAGCAGCCATCAAAGATGAGATTGACAAATTACGCGCGGCTTGGTTCATCTACCCCATTGCCTATACATCATGGGTTTCCAACCCTGTACTCGTTAACAAAAAATAGGGCACTATCCGTGTCTGCACAAACTTTCGTGATCTCAATCACGCTTGTCCCAAAGACAACTTTCCAACACCCTTCATCGATCAAATTATTGATGATTGTGCAGGCCACGAGGCTCTATCCTTCATGGATGGTTTCTCTGGTTATAATCAAATCCAAATCCACCCATCTGATCAATACAAAACCACATTCACTACCCCTTGGGGTAATTTTGCATATTGGGTCATGCCTTTTGGCTTAAAAAATGATGGCGCAACTTTCCAACGGGCTATGACATACATTTTTCATGATCTCGCTCATATCATCCTTGCATATTTGGACGACCTCATAGCTCGATCTAAGAAACACACCCAACATCTTGATGATTTATGGATCATCTTCCAATGGTGTCAACAGTACAATATCCGCTTTAACCCTCTCAAGTGTGTTTTCTGCATCACTGTGGGGTGCCTCCTTAGATTCATCGTTTCCCAAAGTGGTATTACCGTGGACCCCCTCAAAGTCAAAGCCATCATAGAAATTCCACCTCCCCAGAATTTACGTCAACTCCAGAGCCTACAAGGAAAAGCTAACTTTCTACGGCGATTTGTCCCAGACTATGCCACTCAAGCACACAATTTCCTTCGCTTACTCTGCCACGACATCCCATTCCACTAGAATGAACATGACCAAAAATCATTTGACGATCTTAAAATGGTGCTCTCCAACACCCCTTTAATTAGTGCACCCGACTACAATCGTGACTACATCCTCTACTTATCAGCATCAACTTTCTCAGTCGCAGGAGTTCTCATTCAAATCGATGATGATGATCATGAACATGTCATTTACTACATTAGTAAAAACCTCTCATGACCACCCTTGAAGTATAAACATGAAGAGAAACTAGCCCTTGCAGTCATCCTCACAGTCCAGAAACTGCGTCATTACATTCTGCTTTACACGACTAAGGTCATAGCAGATTCCAACCCTATGCAATACTTGCTTAGTTGTCAACAAATTAATGGAAAATTTGCCCAATGGATCGTTATCCTTCAGGAGTACTATCTTGAATTTTCAACACCCAAGAGAAAGAAAGCCCTCGTCCTTGCTGAACTTGTCACGACATTTCCCTCTGATAATACCAGTACCCCCGTCAATACTGACTTCCCCGATGAACATCTCTTCCACATCACTTCAGATGACCCTTGGTATGACGACCTCCTCATCTACCTCCAAACCCAAAAATTCGGTAACCACCTCTCACGAGATGATCGTCGTCGTATTTGCCACCAGGCCCCCCACTATCTCCTCATCAGAGATATCTTATATCGACGAGGGGTTGACACCATACTTAGTCGATGCTTGACTATTGACGAGGCCGATAGAGTCTTAAACGACTTCCGTAGCGGCGCATGTGGGGGGCATCTTTTGGGAATGTCCACTGCTCATAAAATCATCCGAGAAGGTTATTTTTGGCCTACATTGTTTCATGATTGCATTTACGCTGTGAAGTGATGCGATAAATGTCATCTTTATGCCAACAAAGCATGAGCACCACCTGCTCTTCTTCACCCAATCATTACTTTCGGCCCCTTCTGTAAATGGGGCATCAACTTCATGACTTGTAATCCCCCATCTAGCAACAGACGCAAATACATTGTTGTCGCATTCGATTACTTCACAAAATGGGCTGAAGCTATGCCCACCTTCAAAAACACCATTGATATTGTAGCGCATTTTTTCTTTAATCACATCATATCTTTCTTTGGAGTACCACTTCAACTAGTTTTCGATCATGGGAAACATTTCGAGAATGAGATTTTTGTCGAACTCTCATCTCGGTTGGGATTCTCCCACAAGTTTGCCTCACCATATTACCCTCAGTCTAATGGACAGGTCGAAGAAGTTAACAAGGTCCTCAAGACCATGTTACAGTGCACGATTAATAAACATAAGACCAATTGGCATCATATGTTATTTTTCGCACTATGGGCTTACCATACGACTGTGAAAACAACCACTGGTTTCACACCATTTCATCTAGTCCATGGGGTTGAGGTCACTCTTCCCATCAAGTGAGAAATTCCCACCTTACGCACCGTAATTGAGCTATTACCTGACACTTCTCCAATGGAGTAGCACTTGTTGACCTTAGAGTCCCTGGATGAAGATCGTCGATCTTCATTACAGAACAATGAGGCAGCTAAAAAATGGTCAAAGTCCACCTTTGATTGCCATGTCAACCTTCGCTCATTTCATGAAGGCGACCTCGTCCTTGCTTACGATATCACTCACGATACCCTCAGTCATGGAAAATTAAAGTCACTATGGCATGGCCCCTACATCATCCAACATTGCCTCACCAAAGGTGCATACATCCTGGCCTCTCCCGAAGGCCTTTCTCTCAAAGAACCCGTCAACGAGTTATACTTAACAAAATTTTACGCCTAAGCGTAGTCATTCTACTTTAGGTTATTTCTTTTATAGTGTTTTTAATATTTTTTCCATCCCTCATGCCTAAACTATTATTTGTGCTATTGACAGATGCCTCCTCCACCGGCCTACCACATTGATTATGCCGACGGTGCCAGCCGTTGGACACAAAATCTCACTTCGGCAGCTTGGGATCTCTATACCCCCTCACATGAAATGCTCCACTCTAGCGACATATGTTTAGGTTCAACAACCAACAACCAAGACTAATACACTGTCGTCATTGGCCTCCTTACCGATGCCCAACATCATCATATTCATCACCTTAGCGTCTTTCTCGACTCTCAACTAGTCGTCCTCCAGCTCAACAATGTGTACCGTGTCCGCAATCCTTGCCTCTTTCGCAAATACCAGCAAGTTATACTTTTATCTCAACATTTTGATTTCATTACATTTACACATATTCCAAGACAATTAAATCAAATTACAGATAACTTAGATAACATTGTGTTAGACTGGCATATATCACATCAAGATACCTCTACACATACATAAAACTATCAAAAACCTGTCACAACATATATAGATTAGACATCATCAACACATTAGCAAAATACATGTAAACAACACATAGATCCCAAAATGTATACTCATTTATATATAAATCGGTCCACCGTGCCATCAAAATGTTTACATGAAAATATACAAACGTCCGTAGGCCAGTGAAGCACCTCAGGACAAAATTGGTGCCACTACACCAAAATGGGCTCACCAACCTATATACAAAATACAAAAATACATAGAGCACCCTCAAGGTGTCTCTAGAGCACCACCTCCTACCCTTCCCTTAGGAGGTGGTCCCCCACCCACTACTGTTCCCTCCAGAGCGGGAGGTAACCGTCAGATCATAGCAGCACTTGCTACTGCTGCCTGCTGCACCATGGCCCGCCATGGTGGCAGAACTCCCACACACTACTCCAGGATGCACTCATCCTGGATGAATGACCACATGCCCTTAAGCACGCCTTGTAGCACCGCCTCCAGGCGACGACGAATATCCTCAAAATCTACTCCGACATCCGCAGGAGGAGCATGCAATGGCCCGGCACCTGGGTCATCAAAGTAGCGTCTCCTTGTTTCTCTCTCATCATCAGCTGGTCTCGCCTCGACGTCCTCACACCAAAATCTCTCTCCTACCCACAACCCTCCCCACAACGGTCTCCCCGGATCCTAGCAAGCCAACGCTCTTAGCAACTCAACCTCACGCCCGCGAGGTCCCACATCTTCACATACAAAAAAACAAATGATAGTATCAGGGTCTATACAAAATACTCATGTCATGGTCTCTCAAAAATCAATATATCAAACTCATAAACATACCTTGATGATCAAACACCTCCCCTGGAGGTAGCACCATGTCCATATCACCCTGGAAGTCAACACCAGCATATGGAAACTGGAGTATAACCTACGGCATTTGCCACCACACCTGTGCCGCCTCAGCTGTGAAAAAATGGCCACCCTTGCCACCACCATGGTGAACCAAAATAATCGACCACCGCCTCAGTCGCAGCTCTCGTGCCCCATAAGCACCCAATAAAATCTTAGGTTGCAACATTGGCACCCTCTCCAAAAACCATGCCACCAAGATGGAGCCAAAAGAAAAGTCCCCTGTGTCGGTAGACCGACATCTATCTAGTTTCCCCACCATCCTGGCATGCAGCATGAATCCCCCGACAAATTGCTCCCCTTCCAGAGCCCTCCCCATGACCCTCAACTGACCACTACTGATTCGTTGAGTCATAAGGGACCCATACACCCTCACAACCATCGCTGCTACACAACGATGCGCTAGATCGTCCATTGCCCTGATGCTCACGACGAAGCTTGACATATAGTTCTCCCTTGAGTAGTACCTCTAGCCCAATGTCGCTAACAACACATCCGTAGGTAACACTGGCTCCGCTGGTAGGGGCCTTCCCTGAAAAGGGAGCCCAGTCAAAAAGTATATTTCCTCCATCGCAATGAAGGCGATCTTCTCTCCCCGCACCATAAAGCAATGCAGGTCCAGACTCCACATCTGGATAAGAAACTGTAGGATATACTCCTACGCCCGTATCAACAAGCACTCGAAGAACTTGAGCAGCCCACAGGCTACCGAAGTGGCATGAACCCCCGACTCCTCAATAGCCATGGCATCCCTCAGCTAGGACCAATCCTGCTCTCGCCAACTGATCGACATCATGCCAAATGATTGCCTGCAACCACATAATCCAGTCTTAGGTCAGCCATCTTGACCATAAAAAACATTAAAAAATATGAGTTTTTCACCTGTAAGCTTTGCCTCTAAGGCGCGGATGTTTAACCCTTAGGTGCACACATATGTGAGCCTGTTCACCCTACAGGTGTGCACGTATGTGCACATGTTCACCCCATAGGTGCGCACTCAGGTGCACCTTTCCATCCCATAGGCACACATGTGTGCATTCCTGCCCACCCTAGAGGGTCACCTCCATCTACCCCTGTCATGACCACAGGCACGCATCGAAGCACGCCTGTCCACTACATAGCTGCGTACCCATGTGTGGCTATGTAGAAAATAGGCGCGCATATCATGCACACCTTTGTCCCCCCTATAGGCTCCCCCATGCACGGCTATCCAGATAATAGGCACGCACTTGTGCGCATATATTTTTGGATTGCTCGTGCACTTGGGGGCCCACACCCATAAAACCCCCTATATGGCCTTCTGTACAGGCCTTTCCCAGAAATGAAAAACCTACTTCTATGCAGGATGATAAGACTACCAACCTGAAGCTCACTGGTCCTAGATCAGTTGCCTCATTCTCCCGGAATCTCCAAATCTCCTCTGAATACCTCTCGTCCAGTCACTCTGGAAGCAAGTACAAATGAGGTGGCAATGTGGGCCCTACAACTATATATAAGCCTTTCCGCCAAACTTCCAATCACCATTCTGGGAGCTTCGGGTGTCCGTTATTCGATCCGTCTTCATCCATGGGATCAGCATCCCATCACCTACATCAAGATAGTCCCTGGGCCAATTTTTATCCTTAGCCCTCGAGGCACCATTTTTCATACCCCGTCCAGGTACGCATGCTCATGTTCAAAATTATCAAATAAATGCTTGTATGATCGATTCTTTTTAGATATTGTTCATGTCAGGTATTTGGTTTTCATGTGTGCAGATACTTGGTCATCATACATCAATGTAACCCCTTCAGGTATATCATCAACACTGGCATGTAATCATTCCCTCTGACTCTCAATTGCATCTCCAATCACACCCTTTTACATTTGCCTCTAGGATCCCCATCTCCAGCTCTGCAGTACCAACACCTCCATTGCATCTTAGGTACTATCACCCAGTAGAACTCTCACCCACATGAGTTGTCCCATTCATAGCACCTTTTTGCACTTTGACACTCATGTTGTTTTTCAACCCTTTAGGCATGGGAGTCCTGATATTCATACATCATGTCATGAATCATCCACATACTCCTTCTCCTCATTTTTTCTATATTTCCCAACGGACTCCCAGATTATCTCTTCAAGGTTCTATTTTGACTACACCTCTGCAGTATCATGAACCCTCCATTTCATCCACAATCTGTTTGCCCCTCTGCAAATTTCCCTCCATTTCATCTACCTCATACAGAAACCCACCCATGGCCCCCCCCACCTTCCACCAATTCTCCAAACTAATGGCGCCCTCACCAGCCCAACCATATTACATTGGCACAATTGTTTCTGTATTTGTACACTCATCCCAAATTATTCTTTATTTATTGTAAAAAAACCTTTATTTCTAGCATTTCCATACCTTTTTTGTCGTCACCTTTGGCGACCTTATTCCCTTTTTGGAAAACAAAACCCATGTCGCCTGTGGTTGGGGAACTCCTCATCATCTACCCCCATTGACATCATCCATATACTCTGAGTATCCCACAGGTCACTTACCTCTGCCCTTTGAATTTGTTCACTTTGGCCTGCCTCTGGCACACCTTATCACCTGTCTTGTTGTCCCCCTAACACTCGACCTAGTTGAATGGTTGCGGCCACTTATACCTCACACATACCCCCAACCAAGGGAAGTCTTGAGTCTCCATACATATTGATTTCGTCCATGTACCTCCTCAGTTCCTAACCTCACCTAGTAGATTTCACGAAGCTCTTTGCTTCTCGAAGTTGTGTCACCCGTTTTGTCAACATCAGCACAGTTTCTAGAAGGGTGATAGTATCTTGACTCTCATTACCTTTCCAATAAGAGGTCTCGGATGGCACAGGGAGAACCACAATTGTTCCTTGTTGTCGTTGACCCCTGTAACATTCTACTTCAACACTTTCTCATGTTACGGTGGGTCTTACTTTGTGACTATTGCAATCATCTCATATATTTTTCGAAGACCTCTGAACTTGGCTGGGCTATCAATGCCTACATAATCTATGATATTTCTTACAGATGTCACTGCCTACTATTTAGAGTATGTTCCTCTACATAATTGTCTTATGCCTTTATCACAACTGCCCCCGAGGGCACTGCAGTTGTCTACATCAACACATCATTCATTTTTTGAGTTACATGACATGAGCATGGAGCATGCCCGCCTCGTTTGTACACAGTTTATCTTTACACACCTTATGGAAGGTTGGGTTCTATAGGTTCCCTTCTCCCTTCAATGGGTAACTCTTGACAATCCCACTATCTCTCTCTCTCTTACAATGACACTCTCAGTAGAAGAAACACTGATGAATTTTGGTTATACATATGCTCCTAACCTCATCCATCAGGGGGCATTTGTTATCACTAAAATTTCGTCTGCAAATGGTTACAAGAATTCATCATCGCCAAAAAGTTATGAGGTCACCCATGGACAAAAATTACCACAAAAGCATTTCCAAAGGGTCAAAAACTATGCAACCAATGATAAAATTAAAGATTGATATGACTACACAAGGTGCGCGTGCACATGCGCAAAACAGAAATGCAGGAAAAGTGCACATGCGCCCGATGCATGACTGTGGTCTCTAAAATCTGCACACATGTGAGAACGACACATTTATGAGAGTGGTCAACCTCCCACCCACTTTTGGTTCAACTTCCAAGTTGATTTGACACTCAAATTTGGACTGGATCCGACTGGGTGGCTGGTCAAAGACCTAAAAATGCCCTAATTAGCCTCTTTCCACACTACAAGCTGGTTGCACAATACCTCAAAGAGGTGCTATAAAAAGGCCATGGGTGCACTTCATTTTGTAAGGAATTCAATAGCAAATTTATGTTGCTACTATTCTCTTGAGGAATCCTCTATTCTCATCAAGAGTATACTAGCACCGTTGCATTGGGCAATCCATCTGACCCCTTGAGTGGATTAGCAATGAATTATTTCACCATTTTCATTCAAAGTTGTAAGAAGAGCTTATTTGTGGGGGTCCAAGATCCCTCCCTTCGAGGAAGAAGGGACTCATAGTCCTCTTTCTTCTTGGTGTTTTCTTTCACTAATATAAACCTTACCATTGGTGACAAGGGTATTATTGTTTCTTTTGTCCTTATGTCCCTATGCTCATTAGTTTAGTTGTTATTTTATTTCTTAGTTTAATTCTTAGTTGTTCTTTTATATTTCTTTCTCTAACCCTTTTCCTTACAGTTGTCCTGCTTAGAAAACCCAACTAAGCTTGCAAGCACCTCTTTTTTGCTCACTAAGGTGACGAAATAGGTGCAACAATGGTCATACTACAAGTTAATGAAGGATGACTTGGAGGATATTACCAAGGAATGGTTGGTGAACCTCCTTGTTCCAGCAGACCCCGTAAAAATGTACGATGTTGAAATCCTCAAAACTATGCCAGATATAGCCGCACCTAGTAAGATAAAGAAGACCCAAGAGGTCCATGATTTAGACACCGCATCCATGAAGACCACATTCATATCAGCAAAGAAAGGAAGTGAAGGAACAAAATTCGAACAGAAGAAAGGCGAGGTTACACTGCTAAGAGACGAGGAGGAACCCTAGAAGAAAAGGAAGGTTTCTCCTCTAAAACCTTCTTTAAGGAAGAAAATGAAAGCAACCAGAACCAAATTTGAGACCACCCTCACCTTATACGACTTCGACTTCATCGTCGCAACACTGAATGATGCTTCGCTAGAGATAGTAGAGAAGCAAGAAGCTAAGTAGGAGGAGGTATTCAGTCAGATTAAGAATGAGCTCCAAGGAGTGCAACAGACACTACAGTCCAGCTGTGCAGTATCCACTGCGCCCCTGACAGTTGGAACACCAGAAATAGGTGATAAGCCTGCTCAATTACACCGAATCACTGATACAGTTGAAGCTCACCTTCAACAAGCTCAGAGAGAAACAACATAAGCCACCCAGGATTTAGCGCAAGTATAGAAAGACCTTAAGGACCAAAGAAGTGATGCAAAAAAGGAAAAGATTGCTCTACAAGAAAAATGGGATGAAGAAAAAGCAGAGCTATAGAAAAGCAAGGAACAATTGCTCGCCGAGAAACTTGAATTTAAAGAAAGGGTCAATAGAGCACTTTGGTCTGTGACAATTGTCGAAGTATAGACCGATGAACAAGTTCCAAAGTAGGTGGCACAACTAGAAGAATTAATCCAGAAGCTACAACAATGCATCACTAACTTAGAGCTCTGCTCAGTACCCGAAACCCCATAGGAGATAAGGAACCAAAGAGAAGCAGCTTCCTGTAGCGCATTTGACAGATTAAAATCTCTTGCCTTGGAGTGCAAGAAGGTCAGTACCCACAACGCCCAGACCTATGAAATCTCACTGAAAACCTAGAATTGCAGACACTGGAGTCACATCTCCAAGAAGTGAAGAATAATGAAGATACACTACAGGCACAATTGAAGGCCCTGTCATCTGTAGAAAGGATGAAGAGATCTCATGAACAATGCACAACTCAACAAAAGATCCATATGCTTCAAAGCAATGTGATGGAAGTCACTCAATGACTTTAACCTATGAAAGACAAGGCATGTTTGTTGTTTACAGAGGTCGAGAGCCAAGGAGAAGAGCTAGAACAGGTCATCCTAACAGCAAAACAACGCCTAGAAGGGATAGTGAATGACGCAGTTATCCAGGAGTTCATTGAACAAGAGGCCACAACAAAGCATCAATTCGAAGTAGCTCGAGCCAAGCTTGAGGTGTTCAAGGAAGAACTGATCAGACCTGAGTGACTCGGGATGCATCACGGGTGAGTGTTGGGGGCCTGTTGGCCCTTGAACAAGTTTTGGGAGTTTCTTGGTCATGTTGACCTATTTTGGGACTTCGAAAACCTGTCGAAGGAGGAGCACAAGTCAAAGAAGAAATCATGGGATCTCGCCCCCCTTTTGGGCCCCTTTTTGGGTTTTTGGGAATATGTAACAGGAATGGGATGTCGGCCCATGGGCTTACCCATGTTTAGGCCCTTTTGTAATGTATAAATAGGTAGTTAGGTGATGTAAGAGGAGGACCTACTAGGCCAATGTGCTAAGTGCAAAACGAATGGATAAGTGCTAGATCTATGCGATCAAAGGATTGTAAGAGCTTTATGCATCCTGTGTGAGACTTGTAGAGTTGAGTGCAAGTTCCTGTGAAAGACTGTAAAAGGCTTTGTGCTATAACGCAAGAAAGAAGGATCTAGCGAGATGTGTAGATATTTTGTCCTATGAGGAGTAAGGGTTTTTTAGGCTCTGTGATTGTAACCGATTGACCAAAGACTATAAATAAGAAGAGTTGGTGGACGTAGCCCTAGGGTGGGGGTGAACCACGTAAACCTTGTGTGATGTGCTTTGTGCTTTGTCTTGATGTATTTACATATTATATGCGAAATGCTCTGATATGTTTAGATAGATTTATTCATTCTTGGTGCTTATTATATGTGAGAATTTTAGATCTAATCTAGATATTCATGCTTAGTGCTTGATATGCTCATTCTGATCCATTTGTATATGCTAAGTGCTTGAATATCGTAGAATAGTGTGAATGTTGCAAAGTTTTGTCTTATAAGCGAAGTGTTTATTGACTGTATATTGAGGAGATAATGGTGATAAGTTCTCTAGAAAGTTGTATAATCACAGATATGTGTCCCAGCTAAGGTTGCAGACACTTGAGTCCTACAACCACCCCTGCCTCTACCTCGGGTGATACTTCATTTGCTTCGTAGGTGTTGCTGAAAGGGCCGATAGTTAGGGCTTTGTTGGTGCACTGTTGTAGTGTTGAACCTTGGGTTTGACTCTGTGCCAACAATATCTTACCTCGATAGCCTAGAAACTGTGTAGGATACATCCGGCCCTAGCATGACACAGAAGCCCGAAGAGGCCCAAGGATTAGATAGTGCATCTGTGAAGACTGCTTCCATCTCACCAGAGCAAGGAGGAGATGGAGAAGAGTTAGATGACAAATAATTCAAATAGAAGCAAGGAGATGAGGTTTATCCCCTAAATAAGAGGAAAGGTTCTCCTCTGAAACCTTCCTCCTGGAAGAAATCGAAGGCCACCATGACCAAGATGTAGACTGTCCTCACCTCCGATGACTTAGAATTCCTCATAGCAGCCCTGCAAGATGCTTTGCTGGAAATAGTAGAGAAACAAGAAGAAAAACAAGAGGAGATGTATGATCAGATTGAGAATGAACTATGAGGGGTACAGTAGGCCCTATAGTCTAGCCACACAGTCTTCACTGTGCTAGGAGAACCAGAATTGGGAGATGAACTGGCTCAACTCCACCGCCTAGCCGATACAGTCGAAGCTCACCTTTGATGAGCACAGGAAGAAATAGAGAAATCTACCTAGGCTTTGACACAAGTACATGGAGTACTCATAGATCAACGCAGTGCTGAAGAATGGGAAAATCTTGCTCTCCAAGCGAAGTTTGATGAAGAAAAGGACTCATTTCTCACGGAGCAACTCAAAGTAAAAGAAGTGGTCAACAAAGCACTTCGCTCTGTGATAGTCTTAGAAATCAAGGAAGAAGCTTGAGTTCCACAGCAGGTGGACCAGCTCACAGAAGCCATCTAACAGCTACAACAACACATAGCATATTTGGAGCTACGCACTGTTCCTAAAACCCCACAAGATGTACGAGACCAAGGAGAAGCAACCACCCAAAGCGTAGTTGAAAGTCTACAGGATTTTATCCTAGAATGTAAGAAACTCACTGTTCATAGTGCCTAGATCTATGAACAATTCATGGAGAACCCAGAAACGAAGGCACTAAAGTCATAGCTCCAAGAGGCAAAGTATCAAGCCGGAAAGATACAGGTGCAGCTGAAGCCCCTATCGGCTGTGGAAAGAATGAAGCGCTCCCAAGAGAAACGCACTGCACAAAAACATATCCACACTATCCAGAGAAGAGTTATGGAAGTAACTTAGAGGATCCAACCTGTACAAGATAAGGCCTATCAATTTTTTACAGAGGTAGAAGGCCAAGGAGCAGAGCTAGAGTAGGTTTCCACCATAGCTGAATAGTGTCTAGAGGGACCTATCAATGATGTAGTCATCAAGGAGTTCATTGAACAAGAGACTGTAGCATAGCAACAAGTCGAAGTAGCTCGATCCAAGCTCGAGGCATTCAAAGCAGAGCTAGTCAGACCAAAGTGACTCAGGATGAGTCACAGGTGAGTGTTGGGGGCCTGTTGGCCCTTGACCAAGTCTCGAGGGATCCTTGATCAAGTTTGACCTATTTTGGGACTTTGACAGCCTGTCAAAGATGGAGCGCAAGATGAAGCAGGGATTGTGAGATCTCGACCCCTTTTTGGGTCCTTTTTGGGTCCTTTTTGGGATTTGAGATTATGTAATGGGTATGGGATGTCAGCCCATGGGTTTACCCATGATTAGGCCTATTTTTTAATATATATATATATATATATATATATATATATATATAGATTTCTAGGCAAGGTAAGGATATATAGAGAATGCATCTATGTGATGTAAGGCCAATAAGCTAAGTGTTAAGTGCAAGTATGGTTTGTAAATTCTTTGTGCATACTCTGAGAGACTTGAAGAGCTAGGTGCCATAGGTTGTAATAGACCGTGGAAGGCTTTGTACTATAACGCAAGGAAGAAGGATCTAGCAAGATGCATAGATATTCTATCCTATGCGGAGTAGGGTTTTGAGGCTCTATGCATGTAACCTATTGAAGAAGCTAATAAAGAAGAAGAGTTGGTGGACGTAACCCCAGGGTGGGGGTGAACCATGTAAATACTATGTTAATATTCTCTATGCGATGTTCTGATGTATTTATGTGCTATTTTCTAAGTTCTTGGTATAGATAGATAGATAGATAGATCTATTTATGCTTTGTGCTTAGGATGAATCTAGATGCTAGATCTGACATAGGTGAATGTTCTTAGTGCTTGAATCTACTATATCTAATTCATTTATTTATGCTAAGTGCTAGATACATTAGATTTGGGTGAATGCTACGATGCTCTATTTTATCTATGGAGTAGATATTGGTTAATTAATGATGAACTAACGGTGCTAAGTGCCCTATCAAGTATTATAATCACATATTTGTGTCTTAGCTAAGGTTGCAGACACCTGAGTCCTTCAACCACCCCTGCCTCTACCTCAGGTGAGACTTCAACTACTTCGCAGGTGTTGTCGAAAGGGTCATTAGTTAGGGTTTTGTTGGTGCATTGTTGTAGCATTGAACCCTGGGTCTTCCCCTGTGCCAATAGTATTCCTTGAACTCCTCTATTGTTGGATCTGTCTTCTGACATTAGTTCTCTTCTAGTTGCAAGGCTTCCTGCAGAGCCTATGTCTGGGTCTAAAACTTCTATTGTCCCAAGGGGTTATTCAAATGTGGTAGAAGTGAATTGAAAAACAAATTCCCATCCTGCATATCTATCATGACATCCTTCAACTTTCCCTTCAATCATTTGAATCTCTCATTTATCTCCTAGAAATATTTTGTCATCTTTTTCCTGATCTCTATCATCTCATTCATGTATTGATCCTCTGAGATAGGCTTCTGGAATTCATTTATCAAAAGCTTCTTGATATCCTTTGATCATTATAGTTGTTCCTGGTGGACTATTTGCAGCTAAGATCATGTACCAATCCAATGCATGGTCTCTTAGCGTAATGGCTAACTGTGCAAGTTTGGTATCCTCATATGTGATTTTTTTTGTTTCCCAAATATTTTCACAGATAAATAAGTGCTTCTCAGGTTCCTCTGATGCCTCTCCCTTAAATTATGGTAACCTAATGGTGGGATCATGTCCTGCCATCCTGAATGTTGAGCTACTACCTCCACACAGTGTAGATCCTTGATTAATGCTTCCTAAACTGGCTCCCCCAGTTGTTTCTCCTTGTGTAGATGTACTTGATGTTGCATTTCTTCCACTGAAATTTGGTTGTCTAAATGAAGGTTTTCTTTTTGGTGTATTTGTCGCACATGGATTTGTGGGTTACACACTGACACTTATATGGATAGGAGTTATGCCTCTGGTTTCTTCTCTTGGGCCTCTTTTATTCCTTTCATATGTCGCATGCATGATTTCTTTAATCTTCTCCACAGCCCGAAGATCCTCTACCTATTCTTCATCACTTGTCAAGCCTTCCCTCGTAACTATGGATATCTTCCTTCCCTCGCGATTATAGATATATTCTTATTGTTTGTCTTATATTGGTAGGGTAATCCACTACGTGTTCTTCTAGATATTGCCATGATATTCTTGATCTAGTATTCCTCCGTCATGATTGGATACAAGGCCTCCTCCTTCTTTCCTTTATCCATCTCTTCCTCCATTTCTTCATCTCTTGTCAGTGCTTCACCCCTTCCCCCATGCATGCAAGGAAGTTTAGATCTCTGAGGCCGTTGTCATTACACCTTTGTTATACAGTAACATATTGATGGAAGTGTACAACAATATGATATACCTACCTCGAGATCCCTTCAGGAACTCTTTCTCTATTGCATTGTAAGACTTTGCAGTATCTACTGCAAATTCTGTGATAAATCCTGCAACAATGATGTCTAACGAGAAATCTACAGCACACGTAAATTTATTGTCAACTTGTTGTAGCTATGCGATCTCAATAGGATTCCATTATAGTTTTCTGATCTGATTTGTAGGGTGGTTGTATTTCAACCTCAATATCCACTTGTGCAACACATGCGGGAAATCACAAAAAAATACCTCATGCAAGTCGTTGAACACATACTTGTCCAAATATTTGTGTGGTGTTAACTTCAGGTTTATGTTATCTTTCTACACAAATTCCATCTCCTTTGTTTTCAACAAGATCTCTATCTTTGCCTTCATTGGGTTCCACGATCTCAACATACCCTCTTATATTCTCATTATTTTAACATTGTTTCATCAAATATTCACGACTCTTCAATAGATCTCATTCACTCAATCCCTTTCTATTCCAATCGACAACATAACCATTTCTTGGGTTTATGTACTTCGTCCTCGCTATTGTTGGAAACAGGCCAAAGTGGAAAGAAGGATGATCATGGGGAAGTAAAGCATGCAGAGAGTGAAGAAATAGCTGGAAGGAAACACAACACGTGCACATGTAAGAAAGCGTGCACAAGGAAAGCGACAGCTGGAAGAAGGAACAACATGTGCACACAAGAGGGAGACCTAACGATGGTAGGGTTAGGGTTTTGGTAATGTATTCTAATGGCTGAAGAGCCAAATATGTATAAATACTGATACTGAGGTATTATATAGGGTTCACAGATTTTGTAGTTGTTCTGATTTAGTTAGTATTCGGGTTTTTGTAGTGTTTGACATATAATCAGTTCTTTAGTATAGTAGCTACGCATGAGTGGATACGATATGTAATATTTTTCTGCATGAGATATTTTGTAATTTATTGATCTAGAGGAGATGAGAGAAGGTAGATCTTGAGTATTAGATCATAGGCTAAGGAGCCTAGTGTGATCTAGTTCGCCTCATATATATTTTACCCATCTGAGGAGAGTTGTAAGCACACGATGATGTAGATGCAAAACTATCATAATAGAAGAGCCCAGAGCCAAATCTTTATGGATGTATCCCAGGAGGGGGTGAACCATGGTAATATCTATGTAATGTGATGAATGCATGCATATCTTTATCCTCTTTTTAGTAGTTATTTGTTGTTCTTAATGAATGAATGAGTTATTACATTTCCTGTGAAATATGATAGCGTTATTAAGGGAATAAGCTGTCGAAGTTACTGCATAGTCATGAATAATAGTATGATGCATTGGTGAGTTCTAATAATGGTTCAATGGTGGAGATATCATATCTCATACTCAATCCTAGGTTGTAAACACCTGAGTCTTGAAACCACCCATTAAACCTATCTCAGGTGAGACTGCACAGTGCATTCTGTGTGTTGTGTTGCCTTCTGGTTTACCAGAAGGGCCGATAGTTTTAGAGGCTTTGTTGGAAACCTGAAAGACATGAGCCATGGTTTAATAACTCAACCAATATATAAGAAGAGTTAACCAACAAATGGTTTTGTTTCTATTGGTAGGAACAAGAGAGGATTGAGTAGATAAGATAAGTCAAACATTTTTCGGAGGCAGATCAAGAAAAGGTTAGGGTAGAAACCAATAAGCCATTAGAAGGGAATGTTGAGACCATGGAATCCCACAAAAGAAGAGATTGAAATGTGGTTGAGAACCAAAGAGATAGAGTTCTCACAAAAAGACAATAGAAACCTTAGAATAACACCTGGCAAATATCTTGAGAAATACGTGTTTACTCATTTGCATGAAGTCTTTTTTTGTGATTTTCTACATCTATTGTAGGAGTGGATACTAAGTTTGAAGGATAACCATGTGACGAAACGGATTCGACAATTAGATTGGACCTCAGTATATATTGAGCAGTTACAGTAGGTGAACAACAAATTCACCCGTGCAATAGACTTTTGGCTTGATAGTATTATGGCAGGCTTCATAACAGAGTTTGCAGTTGACACAATGAAGTCATATAGTGTAGTGGAGCAATAATTTCTACGCAAACCTCGAGGAAGGTACATTCGATCCCTGTATACTTCTATTAAGATACCACTATATAACAAAGGTGTAATGACAATGGACTCAGACAGCTAAACTTCCATGCGTGCATGGGGGAAGGGGGGAAGCTTTGACAGAGAAAGGAGGAATGGAAGGTGGTAAGGATAAAGGAAATAAGGAGGAGGAACCCTTGGACCCAATAATGAAGGACGATGACCAGATCAAGTGGAACTTGGTGTCAATGGGAAATATGTGTAGCAAAGTACCCTACTAATACAAGGTGAATACCAAGAACAGAGCCATCGTCGTGAGGGAAGGCTTGGCGAGTGATGAGGAAGAGGTAGAGCATCTCTGGGCTGTGGAGAAAATTGAGGAAATCCTGCATGCAACATATGAGAAGAAGACGAGAGGTCCAAGAGTAGGAGGAGAAGGAAACCATCCTATCCATATTAATGTCAGTGTGGAACCCATAAACCCATGTGCAATTAATACACCAAAGATAACACCACCATTTAGACAACCGAAGTTCAGAGGAAGTTTGACATAAGGAAATACATCTACTCAAGGCGCAACAACTAGAGGAGCTAGTTCAGGTAGAACTAGTCAGGTATCTACACCGCGCGGAGGTATTAGTTCAACATTAAAAATGGAAGGGAATGATCCCACCATTAGGTTACTATAATTTTGGGGAGAAGAAGCAGAAGACCCTGAGAAGAATTTGTTCATTTATGCAAAGATATGGGAAGAAAAATAGATCACGGATGAAGATACTAAACTTGTGCAGCTAGCTATTACACTAAGAGATCATGCACTATAATGGTACATGAGTCTAGACACAAATAGTGCCCTTGGGATGACAAAGACACTGGTTGACATTAAGAATTTACTGATAAATGAGTTCCATAAGATGAGCTCAGAGGCTCAATACATGAATGAGATGATCGAAATAAGACAGAAACCAAGAGATTCTATATGGGAGATTGATTAGAGATTCAAGCGACTGAAGGGAAAGTTAAAATATCTCATGACCGATATGCAACATCGGCACCTATTTTTCAACTCACTACTCCCACACTTAAAATACCCTTTACGATAATAGAAATTTTAGACGTAGGTAGAGGCTCTGCAAGCAGCCTTGTAACTGGAAGAAAACCAGTACCAGCAGACACACCCAACTATTGAATAATTGAAGGAGAATTTGAAGAATCTCATGTTTCAGCTGAGCCAGAATAAGAACAAGGACAAACGAGAATCCATTTGGTGTACCACGTGTAGGACGAAAGGCCACCACAAGAACAAATTTCCAATGTTTTCACAGTATATGGAAAAAGGAATGCCAAATCTATTACCACCAGCAGGACTATGGTGCGAAATCTGCAAGAAACCAGGTCACGACCCTTATCATTGCACGATGATGCAAAAATACATGAAAGTCACAAAGAGCTCATATTGCACCTTTTGCAAGTCAATGGGCCACAACGAAAAATATTGTAGAACTATGGAGTTTATGTGAGAAAGGACATCAGACGCATATAGATTACAATCATAAATGATTACTGGGCAAGAAACACCATAGTTTAATCAAGTTCCAGCTCCATACAACACTACGCAATAGTAGTATAATATTGCGCAACCACCGTACAATAACGCACATCCATAGTACAATATGGCACAACCCTAGTACAAAACCATGAAATACAATCATACACCTTATTATAACATGTCACGAGGGGATTGAGTAGTCTACAGAGGAGGAGGATGAGCCAAAGGAGGTTTCGTACGGGGTAGAGAACCAGTAGTATGTCACAATTGTCAACAACCGAGACACTATGCAAGGGACTGTCTGCTTCCACCAATGACTTGTATGTGTTTTCATGCATAATATCATGACACAGAAGAATGTCTGACACTACTAGTAAAGATCCAAGAAAAGAGGAACCAAAACAACCAGAACGCTCAGTGGATCTTAGCCGAAGCAAGGGATGAAGGATGAAACATCAATATCATTACTTGCGGAGGAGATAAAATAGGAAATGATGCAGTTCGACAGGTGTTAGCACTATAAGTCACCTATGGATTGTAGTAGAGGTAAGCCCAATACCCATCATTTTTATGTCACAATGAATAAATTTAAGGGTGGTCTAATGGATGTAGTCTCAGGATTATAGTGCTTTAACTCATAAAAACTGGGCTGGCATGCATAAGTAGATGAGGTATTGATCTAATTTCAGTCAGTAAGTTGTAGTAAAGGGTGAGTAGCGGGAAGAACTTGAGGAGAGTGAAGAGGTATGCTATGGACATTTGGTCTGCCAATAGCCTGAGGAGGAAAAGCTTCAAATACAAGATCTTCTTGAACCCAAAACTTCAGGAAATGGAAAACATCATAACAACATTGCAATCAAACATAAATTAAAATACAGTCACAACAACTCGACTGGATCACCCATGCCTGAGTCTTCAATATTAGAAGCAAAAGAGATAGTAATAAAGTTGATTGTCATTAAACAAGAAGTCTCAAATGGCAACACATAACCAAAGAACCAGAGGCTTCATTAAAAATTTACAATACGGGATATCAGCTCAACCATCGACCATAACAAAATATCAAAAATGAGTATTTATACTCAGAACAGTTGCCACCACCAGGAATGTGACCTAGACACTACAATCAAAGGTTTGTGTCTGCATCTTATTATGTTAGTCCGCACTTCCATTCTTCTGTCAAACGCGATCTCAGACTAGTATGGGCTTTGCAAGGGAATCTGTTGACATGGTAACTTCCGACTGACAGTCTGCCTACACGGTCATCTTTACATGCTTTCCATTTATGGGGTGAAATGAGGTTTCAACCACCTTCCCCATTTCCATTAACTACCTGCATCGGGATGGAGCCTGACACTCACAAATGCTCCAAGAGACATCGAAAACTCCTCCCAATTGATCTTGGCATCTTGAAACCACACAGATCCTCAATTGAGACCAATACAGGTGCTTTAATTCTTTGCATGGCTCCATTCTCTTTCCCCATGTGACTGAGGCCTGTAACCTCGTGCTTATTCATATGAAATCTTGGGATTTCGCATTTCAGGAGTTTTCACTCCCCTTGATTTCAAATATCTCGTTGTTCGATCCCGCAAAATGACCCATATGGATTGACGGTTGGATTTTCTTTGATCTTGACGGCAAGGATCATTTCCTCGAACAAACCCATCCGCCCACTGCTTGATAGGATCTTTCACTTTCTTTATGACTTTTATTCCATATGATCGTGGGTTGTGATTGTGGGCCTAATTCCTAAGCGTTTTGGGATTTCATGTTTTGCGAGCTCGCACTTATTTCCATGCTGAAATCTCTAAGTCGTGAAATCGCGATCACTCAGATCGGGTGACACACATTTCTTTGCATCAGACAACCCAGATCATTTTGACATTTTGGGACCTCGGACCATCGACACTTATCACCTCATATTTCTCGAAAATATTTTCTACATGGATCCTGCACCACGTGTTCTTCTAAAATAGATGACCCAAATCATTTCACAACTTCACATTTTTCAAGTCCTCATGACTCTTCCCTTTGAATTCTCCATTCTATGAGTCAACGAAATGCTAGTCTTGCATCATGTGTCCTTCCCAAGATCAATGGCTAGGATGGCCTTGCGATTTTAGAACTCTATCTGACGATATACTTCGTGTAACTCTGTGATCCTGATTTCCCGACGGTCGTCGATCCTATCTGCTTGGTGGGTCTCCACCGTTGAAATCTAATCTTGCTCGCTCGCTTGATTTGAGTCCATATCATACCACTCTAAGTGTTTCAGTTGTGCTTATGGTTGTAGCCTCTGTAAACAAATACTTGGATGACTGGCTAAGGACTAGGGAATGAAAAAGGATCAATGATAGAGACCAAGAGAGAGAAGCGATCAACCTCAGAGAAAACATAAAGGCTTAGAGATGACACCTCTTTGGCTGACAAAATAAGAAAACTATAATCCGAAAGGAAAAACCTTATGATTGGGTCTGCAAAAGGAGGAGAAACAGGAAAAAATACAGACTTAGGTAGAAACCATAAACCCCGAAGGATTTGACAATTTTATGTGATAACAGTTGGCTCCACAGGGGATGGAATGCTCCCTACGAGTTGCCAAGAACAAGAAGTTCCAGTGCCTTAGCATTGGGTTATGGAGTCTCCTATTAAAAAAAAAAAACATAAAACAAGAATGATATTTACAATGGTAGGAAGCCGACTGTGGCTTTAAACAATTTTTTTTTTCAGGAAGTGCACATTTACAGGGCCACTAAAAACTGTGTTACCCTCCAAATTCTGCAACATGTAAGTATTATTTGAAAGTGTCTCAGAAATTTTGAGGGGTCCAATCGAAAGGGATTCAAATTTACCATGCTTGCCCTTGTCCTGTCTGGGTGCATCCCATTTGAGTACTAGATCACCCAGCTAAAAATAGTTTTCTCTGCTCTTCTTGTCAAACGACTGCTTGATCCTCTATTGATGGTCATGTGCCCTATCCATCAATTTCTTTCTAGTCTAATTCACTTCTACCAGCTGATGTATCCTTCTGATTATGTCATCAGGTTCTCCTTGGCAGTCCTGAAAGAATTTCGCCATAGGCAGGGCAAGCTGAGGAGGAAAGAATACTTCATTTCCATATACAAGCTGGAAAGGAGAGATACCTAGCAACCTCTTTTTTTTCACTCTATCAACCAATAGAGAAAATTTGAGCTTTGAATCCCATGTTTTATTGTTGTCCTCTAACAAACTTTTGATAATATTTACAAGGATCTTGTTAGAGGATTTTGCCAGTCCATTCCCTTGGGGGTAGTAGGGATTTGAGTGAATCAATGAAATTCCAAACTTCTCACAAAACTGGATTAATGTCTTGGCCTTAAAGGATACAACATTATCAGTGAAGATCCTTTTCGAACAACCAAACCTTGTTATAATATCTTCAAGAAAACCAATGATTAATTTTTGAGAAGCACTCCTTGTGGGGATAGATTCTATCTATTTGGTGAAGTAATCAGTGTCAGTCAAGATCCATCTATGCTAAGAGGATGAATCTCCCCAATAATGTCTATACCCCAATGTTGAAAGGGTCTTATATCTTCCACATTCTTCAATGGAAGAGAATTGAGTTGTTGTTTCCCAAAGAATTTCTGACATTTGATGCAAGCCCTAATTTTCGCACAGACATCAGTGAATAGAGTAGGCTAGAAGTACCCATCCCTAATAATTTTGTAGGTTGTGGTTCCCTAGAAGTGATTTCCCCCACATAGGATGTCATGAAAATTAAACATAATCCTTTGAGCCTCCTGTGGATCTAAACATCTCAACAACACTCCTAGAGGGTCTTTCCAATACAAAACCTGGTCGATAAGGAAATATCTAATCGACTTGATCTTTAAATCTCTTGCCTTGCTCTTCCCCATACCATATGGAGGTCGAAACATTTGTAGAAAATACATAATATATTTGTACCAAGCACATTCTACCAATGGAGGGATATCTTGAGGGCCTTTATTAGACACTTTAGCCTGCTGATTTTCTGAGCGAGCGTTGATGAATTTAACCTCCAACGATTTACAATTAGATTATGCCAACAACTTGGCTAAACCCTAGCCTTTAACTATCTTGGTGGGTTTTATTTCCAGATCAAATTCAAGGATTCTGGAAATCCACTTACTCCTTCTCCCATCTTTGTTAGGCTGAATGAGAATGTCCTTCATATAAGCTAAAGTAACATACACAATGTTTTTTGAATGTATAACATAGACTATGAAAGCTTTAATAGCTTTCACCAAGGCATAGGCCTTCTTCTCCATGATGTCATATCTGACCTCTGTGTCTCTTAGCACTTTGCTGAAAAAGGAAATAGGTTGCTCCAGCTCTGCATCATTCTTTTGTAGAAAAACATCGACCACTGTATCAAATGAAGAAAAGAAAAAAATTAGAAAATCCTTGGAATAATCAGGACTGACTAGCACAGGTGATTTAGTAAGTGCCTTTTTTATTTGATTGAAGGATTCTCTAGATTTGGCAGTCCATTTTACTTCATTCCCCTTCCTGATCATGGATGTGATATGCTTCAACAATTCAAAAAAATTTGAAACAAACCTTCTTAGAAAATTGTTTCTGGCCAGGAAAGACTAGACTTCCTTATTGGATCTGGGAAGTGACAAGGTTTGAATAGCTTCCACCCTGCTTGAACTAATCCCGACCCCCTCAGCTGATACGATGTGTCCCAACAATTTTCCTTCCTGCATAGAAAATAAAGACTTATTTGTAATTAGGGAGAGACCAAACCTTCTACATTTCAAGAAGACCTTTCTCAGATGTTGACAATGTTCTTTATCAGATTTGGAGAAGACTGTTATGTCATCCAGATAGATGACCATAAATTTTTCTCTTTCTCCAATGAAAGCGATGTTCATGGCTCGTTGGAAGGTTTCTCCTGCGTTCATCAATCCAAAGGGCATTTTGGCATACATTAATGTACCCCAGGGAGTGGTGAAGGTTGTCTTTTCTCTGTCTTCAAGAAGAACAAAGATTTGATTATAACCAAAAAAGCCACCAATATTGGAAATCCTGGATACGCCTATTACCCTCTGTAATATGTGTTCCATCTTTGGCAGCGGGTAATTATCCTTCTTGGAGATTCTATTCAGGTTCCTGAAATAGACATAGATTCTGGTTTATCCACTCATTTTCCTCACTGGGACCAGGTTGTCCACCCATTCAGAATATCTTAAAGGGACAATGATTTAGGCATCCGACAACTTCTTTACCTCCCTTTCCATAATAGGCAACAACATAGGATTTATCTATCTTAATTTCTTCCTAAATGGTTTGGCCTTTTCTTTCAATGGGATCTTATGCTCAATGGCAACTGTGTCATATGTTTTGAGGTCTTCATAGGTCCAGGAAAACAGATTAGCAAATTCTCTTAATAACTTAGTATACTCAACCCTTTGTTCCTTCAACAAGTTGCTTGACAACTTGAAAAATTTTGGATTCCTCTCTATGCCAATATTGCGCTAATCCACATCAACATCATCATTTGAGACTTTAACCTTCAATGCCACATCATTTCTATTGAATAACCTTTCCATAGGGACTAGTCCTTTGGGAATGTGGTTTCTAGGCAGCTGAACAAGATGGTGATTAACAATTTTATTTAGAAATACATCAGCGTGAGGGTCACCTTCGGGATCATGATCCTGATCAATGTGTAATGCAGAGAACTCATCAACAGACTCAAGAAATTTTTTGATCTCAAGATCATCCTCGAACACCTTCTATTACTTGATATTGTCAGGTATAGAGGGCCTATATCTTACCTCAACATCATACCTGAGTTTAGGTGGAAGAGGGACTCTGAAATTTCTTACTGATATAGCCAAAGAGTCAACCATGACATTCTCTTCTCTTGGAATAAATGAAATGTTGAAAGCCAAGAAAAAAATGTCAACTAGATCCCACACTTCATTTCTATATGATCTTAGTCAAGGGTGTTTGACCTGATAAATACTTTTGATCTACTAGAAAATCAACTCAGCATCCCCAAACACTAGTAACTCTTCAATTCCCATGTCTTTTGTAGCCCTCAATCCCAATATAAAATATTCATATTGTGCTACATTATTGGTAGTTTCAAATTCTAACTTCAATGACAAAGATACAATTTCTTGAATAGGACCACTCCAGCTATAGAACCTTCTCTAGAAGAGGCTCCGTCGAAGAATATTTTCCACACAAAGGTAATCATATGAGAATGTTCACAGAGGGTAAGGGACTACTTTCTGATTTCAAGAGGGGCTTCGGGAGCATCAGTGAGCTTTAACAAGATGGATCCCAAATCAGCATCAAGGGAAAAAATAGGATGATTGGTGGGGTTTGGTTCATCACTAATGATATAGGCCAACTGAGATTATCTATACAGTCTTCTATGTTCCCCACCAAATACAGGAATGGTAGCATATGTGAGGTCCATCTACAATGTTTCTCCAAGCCTTTTTATTCAAGATCTTGACAAAATCATGCCAAAATTGGGAGGAACATTAGATACCATGATATACATGACCACACTTTTCATGGGCAACTGGAACAAGCTCACAAACATATCTATGATGACCCCAAGACATTGCACTTTCCTGGAATAAAAGGAATACAAGTCATGGTATGTTTTTTGTGATTTCTAGTCCTAGTTCTTCCATGACAGTTTTGGGCATGAGATTATGAGAAGCCCCTAAATCCATCAAACAATTATGTAGTACCTTATCATGTATGTTGACTGACTTATAGAAGGGAGGGGATGAATCATCTCTATATTCTACCATAGGACCTAATATGACAACTGGATTTTCATCTTGGAGATTTACTGAGTCTGTGGAATGGCAATATGGCTCAAACTGCAATAGCTTAGAGAGGGATTTTTCTAAATATTCATGCTTGAATAGCTCTAAAAGGGGCACAATGATCCTAATTTTTTGAATTTAATGCTCAAAGCTAAAGGAGGAACGAGGTTTCATAATTTCCCTCACTTCCGGGACAAGACTTTTGGCCACTGGTGAGGGATTATGGGCTTTCTTTTCCTTTCTATTGTTTGTTGCATCTTTAGCAGACTTCTCTGCTCTGGAAGGATGATCAAGAACATTAGGATTTATTTATTTCTCCTTATACCTAAGGTTGTATTTGTTTGGGCTGTCATTGGCCTTATCCCCCTTTCTTAGCTCATTTAATTGGATATCCATGAGAGACTCCTCGTATGTTGATTGAGTTAAGTGAGGAGAAGGAGATGTATCTTCAAGACAGTGGATTTTTGGTCCAAGGTCTTCTTCCTCTCCATCACCATCTGCAACAAGGTTGTTTTGAAGAGGGGTCGGAATTTTCTAATCATCCCTATCTCTGTTCTGAGGTTCTGTTTGTATAATCTGAGGAGCATTGTTGCTCGGCCTCGTGAAGTTGCCTTTGTTATCAAAATTTTGAGGATTTTTGTATGTCTACTTCCCCTCTAATTCCAACCTTTCCATTCTAGTTGAAAGTGATTTTAGTAACTAGGTTACTTCATTCATTTGAGGGGGGGTAGAGGAACTGGAGTTTGGGGCTTCAGATCTTCCCCTTCCTTTGTCTCTGTCAGTCTTATTTCTGAGTCAGTAAACTTCCAATATGTTAGAATCTACCTCCAAGGATACATATTTCATATGAGCCAAGGAGGTATCTCTTCTGTCTCTTAACAAGAGGAAAAGGTCATGGCCAAAATCACTAGCATAGGTAATTTTGGCAGAGGCTTCTGCAGGATTTTTCTGAGCAGGGATCTTGTTGTACATTTTGTTGAATCTTTTGAAGTCAGAGACAGACTCTCCATATTTTCTCTTTAGGGTCCCAAAATTTGTGATATAATACATGAATTCCTTTTTATCCCCTGATTATCTCAAGAATACATCATCTAAAACTTCAATCCCAGCAATGGATCTAGGAGCGAGGGCCCTGAACCACTTTCTGGCTTCTCCATCAAGACTATGGAAAAAAATCCTCATCCATACATCTTCGTCTACTATGACATAGTTATTAGCATAACTATAGAAAGATGCAAGGTCCTCTTCTGCGGTAATATCTCCCTCCCCCGTAAACTTAGGCAATTTCTTAAGGTAGCCATCGACTGGGAGGGCATTAAGAGGCTAAGGAAAAATGAGAGGGGTGTATCTGGCAGCTACTATAGCATCCATTCTATTTCCAAGGGGATTGACTCCTGCCATAGGGATGATAGGTGGAGGAGAACTAGGGGGGAGGGATTTGAACATGGGATACTGGAACTAATATTCTGGGAGGAAAGGGAAACAAAAAAGGATTTGGAGAAAAGGATACAAGTCTAGGGGGAACAAAGGTTTCCCTTTCTTCAAAATTTGTAACTCTAACAGGAGGAGGATTAATTAAAACTAGAGTGGGAAAATCTTCCAAGGTCTGGGGTCTAGAACAAGTTACAAACTCAGGGGAAAAAGGAATGACAAAGCTTTCTCCTTCCAATCCAAAACCTGGAGGAGAAAACTCAATAGGAACACTCCCAAACTTTAAACTTAGGGGAACTCCAACAAACGATATAATAGGAAAACGAGAAGTAGATATCGGAGTTTCTACAAGAGGATAATGAAAATCATCAAAAATACCTGGTTCAATAGTATAACTACTTTCTTGAAGGGCCTTTCCCTTTCTGATAATTTTCTCTAGGTCAGCTTCAGGTGTTGCTAGAGGCAGTTGTGGAGTAGACCTTGTGTGTTTTCCTCTAGAAACCACAACTGAAACAATGGAGTCGCTAGTGGATTCACATCAATTGAGTCACCAGGTGCACAGTATAAATATTCAATGTACTGAGCTCTGATGCACCTTTAGAACCACTAAGCTTTGTCGTTCAAATATTCAATTCGTCCCCGACAACGGCGCTAGAAATGTTAGCACTAGAAGTCACCTCTGGATTGTGGCAGAGGTAAGCCCAATACCCATCAGTTTTATGTCACAATGAATAAATTTAAGGGTGGTCTAATGGATGTAGTCTCGAGATTATAAGGCTTTAACTCAGAAAAACTGGGCTGGCATGCATAAGAAGATGAGGTCTTGATCTAAATTCTGTGAGTAGGGGGAATAACTTGAGGAGAGTGAAGAGGTATAATATGGATGTCCGATCTTCCAGTAGCCTGAGGAGGAAAAGATTCAAATAAAATATCCTCTTGAACCCAAAACTTCAGGAAAATGAAAACGTCATAACAACATTGCAATCAAACATACATTAAAATATAGTCACAACAACTCGACTGGATCACCCATGCTTGATTCTTCAATATCAGAAGAAAAAGAGATGATAATAAAGTTGATTTTCATTAAACAAGAAGTATCAAACGACAACACATAACTAGAGAACAAGAGGCTTCATTAAAACTTTACAATACGGGAGATGAGCCCAACCATCGACCATAAACAAATATCAAAACTGAGTATTTATACTCAGAATAGTTTCCACCACCAGGAATGTGACCTGGCCACTACATTAAAATATTTATAGCTACATCTTCTTCTATCAATCCTCACTTGCATTCTCCTGTCAGACATGATCTCAGAGAAGTATGGGATTTTCAGGGGAATCCATTAACAGGGGGAATTTTGACTAACAGTCTTCCTACACAGTCGTCTTTCCATGCTTTCCATTTATGGGGTGAGATGAGGCTTCAACCACCTCCTCCATTTCCATTAACTACCTGCATCAGGATTGGGATGGATCCTGACACTCATGAATTATCTAGGAGACGTCCTCGACTCCTCCCAATTGATCTTGGCATCTTGAAACCACCCATATCCTCAACTGATACCAAGACGGGCACTTCAATCATTTGCACGACTCCATTCTCTTTCCCCACGCGACTACAGGCTATGACCTTGTGCTTATTCATATGAAATCTTGGGATTTTTCATTTTGGGATTTTTCACTCCCCTTGATTTCAAATATCCCGTTGTTCAATCCCGTGAAATGACCCATCTGGATCGATGGTTGTATTTTCTTTGATCTTGAAGGCCAGGATCATTTCCTCAAACAAAATTAGTTTCTTGCTTCTAGATAGGTTCTTTCCCTTTATTTATGACTCTGCTTCCATATGATCTTAGGCTGTGATTGTGGGCCTAATTTCCAGGCGTTTCAGGATTTCTCGTTTCGTGAGCTCGCACTGTATTTCCATGTTGAAATCTTTGAGTCAAAAAATTATGATTGATCGGATCAGGTGACACGTGTTTCTTTGCATTGAATGACCCATATCATTTGGGCATTTCGGGACCTCATACCATCAACACTTCTCACCTCATCTTTCCCGAAAAGATTTTCTACGCAGATCCTGCACCACATGTTCTTCTGAAATAGATGACCCAAATCATTTCGTGACTTTTCATTTTTCGAGTCCTCATGACTCTGCCCTTTGAATTATCCATTCTGTGAGTCAGCGAAATGCTAATATTACGTCATGTTTCCTTCCTAGGATCAATGGCTAGGATGGCCTTGCGATTTCAGAACTCTATCTGACGCTATACTTTGTGTAACTTTGTGATCCCGATCGCCCAACGGTCGTTGATCCGATCCTCCTAGTGGGTCTCTGCCATTGAAATATGACCTTTCTCTCTTGTGCCCATATCAAACTGCTCTAAGTGTTGCACTTGTGCTTATGGATGTGGCGTCTATAAACAAATACTTGGATGACTGGCTGAGGACTAGGGAATGCAAAAGGATCAATGATAAAGACTATGAGAGAGAAGCGATCGACCTCAAAGAAAACATAAAGGATTAGGGCCGACACCTCTCAGGCCGAAAAAAAAAGAAAACTATAAGATGAAAGGAAAAACCTTACGATTGGATCTGCAAAAGAAGGAGAAACATGCAAAAATACAGACTTAGGTTGAAACCACAAAACCCTAAGGATTTGACAAGTTTATGTGATAACATTTGGCTCCACAAGGGATGGCATTCTCCTTGCGAGATGCCAAGAACAATAAGTTCCAATGCCTTAGCGTTGGGTTATGGAGTCTCCTATTAAAAACAAAATAAACATAAAACATGGACGATATTTACAATAGTAGGAAGTCGACTGCAGCTTTAAACAAAAAAAAATTTCAGGAAGTGCCCATTTACAGGGCCACTAAAAACTGCGTTGCCCTCCAAATTTTGTAACCTGTAAGTATTATTTGAAAGTGTCTCAGAAATTATGAAGGGTCCAATCCAAAGAGCTTCAAATTTACCATGCTTTCCCTTGTCCTGTCTGGGTGCATCCCATTTGAGTACTAGATCGCCTAGCTGGAAATATGTTTCTCTGCTCTTCTTTTCAAATGACTGTTTGATCCTCTGATGATGGTCATGTGCCTTGTCCAGTACTAGTAGGGATTTTAGTGAATCAATGAAATTCCAAACTGCTCACAAAAATGGATGCAACATTATCAATGACGATCCTTTTTGGACAACCAAACCTTGCTATAATATCTTCAAGAAAACCAATGATTACTTTCTGAGAAGAACTCCTTGTGGGGATATATTCTATCCATTAATCAGTGGCAGTCAAGATCCATCTATGTTGACCACTTGAGGGAGGATGAATCTCCCCAATAAATTCTAGGCCCCACTACTGAAAGGGTCATGTAGCTACCATAGGCTTCAATGGCAGAGACTTGAGCTGATGCTTCCCAGATAATTTCTGACATTTGATGCAAGCCCTGATTTTCACATAGACATAAGTGAATAGAGTAGGCCAAAAGTACCCATCCCTGATAATTTTGTAGGCTATGGTTCTCCATAAGTTATGTCACCCACATAGGTTATCATGAAAATCAAACACAATTGTTTAAGCCTCGTGTGGGTCTAAACATCTCAACAACAATCCTAGAGGGTCTTTCCAATACAAAACCTGGTTGATAAGGCAATATCTAATCGCTTTGATCTTTAAATACCTTGCCTTTCTCTTCCCCATACCATATGGAGGTCGCAACATTTGCAGAAAATACATAATATCTTTATACCAAGCACATTCTTCCAATGTAAGGCTGTCTTGAGCACCTTTATCAGAGACTATAGCCTACTAATTTTCTGAGCAAGCGTTGATGAAGTTAACCTCCAAAGCTTTACAATTATATTCATCCAACCACTTGGCTAAACCCTATCCTTTAACTATCTTAGTGGGTTTTATTTCTAGATCAAATTCAAGGATTCAAGCAATCCATTTGCTCCTTCTCCCATCTATGTCAGGCCGAATGAGAATGTACTTCATAGAAGCTGAAGGAACATACACAATGATTTTTGAATGCATAACATAGACCTTGAAAGCTTTAATAGCTTTCACCAAGGCATAGACCTGCTTCTTCATGATGTCATATCTGAACTCTACGTCTCTTAGCACTCTATTGAAAAAGGAAATATGTTGCTCCATCCCTGCATCATTCTTTTGTAGTAAAAAAATGACCACTATATCAAATGAAGCAAAGGAAAAATAAAAATAAAATTGGAATAATCAGGACTGACTAGCACAGGTGCTTCAGTCAGTGTATTTTTTATTTGATTGAAGGATTCTTTTTATTCAGAAGTCCATTTTACTTCGTTCCCCTTCCCGAGAATGGATGTGATATGCTTCACTAATTCAACAAAATTTGAAACAAACCTTCTCATAAAATTGTGTTTGCCCAGGAAAGACTGGACTTCCTTCTTAGATCTGGGAAGCGACAAGGTTTGAATAGATTCCACCCTGATTGAATCAATTATGACCCCCTCAACTAATACGATGTGTCCCAACAATTTTCCTTCCTGCATGGAAAATAAAGACTTTTTGGGATTTAGGGAGTGACCAAACCTTCTACATTTCGAGAAGACCTTTTTCATATCTTGACAATGTTCTTTATCATATTTGGAGAAGACTGTTATGTCATCCAGATAGATGAACAAAAATTTGTGTCTTTCTCCAATGAAAGTGATGTCCATGGCTCATTGGAAGGTTTCTCCTGCGTTCATCAATCCAAAGGGAATTTTGGCATACATGAATGTACCCCAGGGACTGGTGAAGGTTGTATTTTCTCTGTCTTCATGAAGAACATAGATTTGATTGTAACTAGAAAATCCATCAATCGTGGAAATCTTGGATCCCCCTATTACCCTCAGTAATATGTGTTCCATCTTTGGCAGTGAGTAATTTTCATTCTTGGAGCTTCTGTTAAGGTTCCTGAAATCAACACAGAGTTTGATTTCTCCACTCTTTTTCCTCACCGGGACCAGTTTGCCCACCCATTCAGAATATCTCAAAGGGACAATGATTTGGGCATCCAACAACTTCTTTACCTCCCTTTCCATAATAGGAAGCCACATAGGATTTATCTATCTTAATTTATTCCTAAATGGTTTGTCCTCCTCTTTCAATAGGATCTTATTCTCAATGACAATTTTGTCGTATGTTTTGAGGTATTCATAGGTCCAGGAAAAAACATCATAAAATTCTCTCAATAACTCAGTATACTCATCCCTTTGTTCCTTCGACAATATGATTGAAAACTTGACAAATTTTGGATCCCTCTGTGTGTCAATATTTCACTCAGCCACCTCAACATCATCATTTGAGACTTTACCCTTCAACATCCCCAAACACCGATATATCTTCAATTCCCATGTATTTTGCGGCCCTCAATCCCAAAATAAGAGCTTCATATTATGCCACATTATTGCTAGTTTCAAATTCTAACTTGAATGAAAGAGATACAATTTATTGAACAGGAGAAACAAGGACCACTCCAGCTCCAACACCTTTTCTAGAAGAGGCTTCGTTGAAGAAAAATTTCCACACAGTGGTAATCAGAGGAGAATATTCACAGAGAGTAAGGTACTGCTTTCTGATTTCAAGAGGGGCTTCGGGAGCATTAGTGAGCCGTAACAAGATGGATCCCAAATCAACATCAAGGGAAAAAATAGGATGATAGGTGGGGTTTTCATCATCACTAATGATATAGTCCAACTGAGCTTCTTTATACAGTCTTCTATGTTCCCCACCAAATACAACAATGGTAGCATATGTGAGGTCCATCTGCAATGTTTCTCCAAGCCTTTTTATCCAAGATCTTGACAAAAGCATGCCAAACTTGGGAGGAACATCATCTACCATGATCTCCATGACCACACTTTTCATGGGTAGCTGGAACAAGGTCACAACCAAATCTTTGATGACCCTAAGACATTTAACTTTCCTGGAATCAAAGGAATACAAGTCATGGTATGCTTTTGTGATTTCTAGTCCTAGTTCTTCCATGACAGTTTTGGGCATGAGATTATGAGATGCCTATGAATCCATCAAATAGTTATGCAGTACCTCATCATGTATGTTCAGTGACATATAGAAGGGAGGGGATGAATCATCTCTATCTTCTACCATAGGACCTAAGGTGACTGCTGGATTTTCATCTTGGAGATTTACTGAGTCTGTGGGATGGAAAGACAACGCAGACTGCAACAACTTAGAGAGGGATTTTTTTAAATCTCCATGCTTGACTAGCTCTGAAAGGGGCACATGGATCCTAATTTTTTGAATTTCATGCTCCTAAAGGGGGAAGGGGGTTTCAGAATTTCTCTCACTTATGGGACAAGACTTTTGGCCACTAGTGAGGGATTCTAGGATTTCTTTTTCTTGTTGTTGTTTGTTCATCTTTAGCAGACTTCTATACTCTGGAAGGATGATCAAGAACATCAAGATTTCTTTCTTTCATACTAGACCTAAGATTGTATTTGTTTGGTTAAAACTAGCCTTATCCCCATTTCTTAGCTTGTTTAATTGGATATCCATGAGAGATTCCTCGTATGTGGATTGAGTAAGTGAGGAGAAGAAGATGCCTCTTAAAGATAGTGTATTTCTGGGCCAAGGTATTCTTCCTCTCCATCACCATCTGCAGCAAGGTTTTTTTGAAGAGGGGTCTGAATTGTCTTGTCATCCCTATCTCTGTTCTGAGGTTCTCTTTGTATAATCCGAGGAGCATTTTTTCTCGGCCTCCTGAAGTTGCCTCTCTTATCAACATTTTAAGGATTTATGTATGTCTGCTTCCCCTCTAATTCCAACCTTTCCATTCTAGCTGAAAGTGATTTTAGTAACTTGGTTACTTCATCCATTTGAGGGGGGGGGGTAGAGAAACTAGAGGTTGGGGCTTCATATCTTCCCCTTTCTTTGTCTCTGACAGTCTTATTTCTGAGTCGTTCAACTGCCAATATGTTAGACTCCAATTCCATGGTTGCATCTTGCATATGAGCCAAGGAGGTAGCTATTCTCTCTATTAATAGGAGGCAGAAGTCAGGGTCAAAAGCACTAGCATAGGTAATTTTGGCAGAGGCTTCTATAGGATTTATCTCAGGAGGGATCTTATTGTAAATTTTGTTGAATCTTTTGGAGAAGTCAAAGACAGACTCTACCTCTTTTATCTTTAGGGACTCGAACTCTGTGATATAATACATGAAGTCATTTTTATCTCCCCATTGTCTCAAGAAGACATCATCTAAAACTTCAATCCCAACAATGGATCCAGGAGTGATGGCCCTGAACTACTTTTTGTCTTCTCCATCAAGAATATAGACAAAAATACTCATCCATACATCTTCGTCTACTATGACATAGTTAGCATCATAAATATAGAAAGATGCAAGGTGCTCTTGTGCAGTAATATCTCCTTCCCCCTTAAACTTAGGCAACTGCTTAAGGTATCCACCAACTAGGAGGGTGATGTAGGAGCATCATAAGTAGCCAGCTAAGCAAGCATAAAGGAGGAAGACAGCTGGAAAAGCGTAGCACACATTTTGCACATTTTGAAATGTTTTTGAAAAATTAATGAACAAATATTAATGTAGTAGTTAAAGGAAGCGTACTTGCATATTGTAAATAGATCTTGAGCAATTTTCTCTCATCTGTTGGATGTAATAGACATTAAGTCTATTTAATGAAAGTAGGTAGATTTGAATTAAGAGATTAGACAATTTTAGAAGCGTAGGAGGGAAAACGAATATAGACACCCTCACCAGTGTATTATTGTATCATTAGGACAAAAGAAGAGAGATTTCATAAGTTGTTGAGTTGTAGCAGAGAACTGTAGAGAAGAACCCATGTACAGGAGCACTTGAGTTAATATATGAAGCTTTGACTCAATTTTCATGGTGTTATGATGCTTATTGTTTACATTTGCTGAATGGTATGCTTACAGTTGTTTTATTTTCTCTGTTTATGCATTTGTTTCAATGCTGTGTTGAATGTGTGATTTCATGTTAAGTATATGCATTCTAAGAGAGGAGAAGAATGAGTTTCAATTGTTTCTCATCCTGAGAGTTCCTGCAAGGAGTGCAGTGAAACATCTGTAAGGTGTGCGTTGACAAGAGTCTGAGTTTTATCTCAGAAAGCTCAAGAGAGATACCGTTGTTCTCATACTAGCAGAAGTGCAGGTGAAGTACAGAGTTGTGCAAGGTGTGCGCGGGCTAGTTGAAACCTTAAAAGTTATCAAATAAGGTGAATGTGAAAGGACTTTTGTTGCAAAGAGTGCACAAAGTCGAGGACTCAAATAACCAGAGGTTATTTGAAACATTGTTGCAAGGAGTGCAATCAGAATTCCTTTTGGGGACTTGAGTTTGCAAGTGAAATCTCAGGAGGGATAGTACCTTTGAAGTGTTCAAAGGGATACGAAAGTTGAAAGAATCTCATAAAATACAAGTTCAGGAGGGAGAACATCGATTCCTTTCACAGAAGTCATTGAGGAGTGAATCGGGCAGTCAGAATTCTCCAAGGAGAACTCGCGAAGTCGCGAGGACCGTAGGATCCAGTGAAGCTACAAGGTGGTTAGGAGTTGGGTGAACCCATCACTTTTGTTTCAAGAATCAATGAGGACCATTGATCGTGGTCTGTCTGAGTCTTCAAATCATTTCGGGAATTTGGGAACCATAAGTTGGGAGAGCAGGTCAAAACCCTTGGTCACTCAAACTCTCGGTTCGCGAAAAGGATAATCAAGTGTGAAATTTCGGTATTTCGGGGTTTGGCATACCAGGAATCTTGATGACAAGGAACCAAGACCTTAGTATTGAAAATCTTGAAGTCATGAAATGCGACATGCCTTTGGTTTGAAACATCGACATTTCAGCATATTGGGGTTCGGCATACCGGGAATGTTGATGACAAGGAGTCGGGGCACTTAGCATTGAAAATCCTGAAGTCATGAAACATGATGTGCCTTGGGATGAATTTCGAGATTTCGGCATTTCGGCACTTCGGGTGTCGGGAAGTAGAAGAGGCAGTGATCTTTGGAATCGAGAGTTTCAAACTCCCGGGTTCGCAAAAAGCCGAAAGATCCAGAGTCATCGGATCGTGGAGGATCTTAGTCGTAGATCACGTTGGAGGCGAGGTTTTAGGAATTCGGAGATCGGAGTTTTGGGAGGTGAGGAACCTTTCTACTGTGGATCTCGCAAGTCACAAAATCCCAAAGAGTGAAAAATTCCTGAAACATTGAAGGATAATAGCCGTGGGACCAAATCGGGTTTTGGGGTTCTGGAATTCAAGAGACAGAGTTGCATGTCAATGCAACTCCCAAAATTGCGAAAAAGAAAAAGATGAAAGGTGGGTCCTAAGAATTAATCTGAGGATATGTGCAACGAAAGTCAAGGGAGAGGTCAAGATTCGGGGAAAATCCCGAAAGACCTTCGATCTCGCCAAAAGGGGAAATTTTAGAAACCGGAAAATCATAAGGGAAGAGGAACGAGTGTTGGTCGATCACTCAAGTTCCGAAAATTTGAAATAAGTGGCAAAAATATGCGTGTGTTTGGTGAATTGAAGGAGTCAACCCTCGTTGATGTTTTGGTTTTCGAAGGTTGAACAAACAAGGGGCTTGACAATAGGTTTCGTGAAATAGCGAAATCTGAAATCCCAAAAGGAAAAGAAAAGCCCCGATCATATTTGTTGGTCAATTGTGGAATACACCTTGTGTGTGTGGTATTCCCTGTGGAGAAACCAAAGAGTTAATCTGACTTAGGGGAATATTTGGAACGATCCTAATACCAGGAGGTCACATAAAACTTGCTGATGCAGGGGGTGTTGCGTCAGTGTGGTATCAGAGCTCAAAACAAGTTCTTTTTTTTTTGTAGAAGAGAGACCAACGGAACATTTTATAGCCATGCTGCCGAGAAGAAGAGACAGCGCAATGCCAATGCCTGATCCAATAAGAGAAAGAGAAATGAGCGAGTTATGTGCCAGGATTTATGCCATGGAGACAACACAGAGGCACACAGTTGATGTTGGGGATATGAGCAAGGCTGAAAGTGAAAATGAAGCTGGAAACGAAGGAGAAGAAGTTGTAGTCGAAGATGCTGAAGACGAACACCTATTCAAGGTTGTTGCAAGGATAGGTGCCAGAGAAAAAATGGACATTCCAGTGTATGAGGGAAACCTGGATGTTGAAGAGCTTCTAGACTGGATTAGAGCTCTAGAAAAGTACTTCGACTATGAGGATGTCGAGGAAGACAAGAAGGTCAAACATGCCGTTACTAGACTTAAAGGGCATGCAACACTATGGTGGGATGAACTGCAGACTGACAGATGCTACACGGGCAAGCAGAAAATCAAAAGCTGGGATAGAATGGTTGCAAATATAAAATCCAAATTTATACCCAAGGATTATCAAATCACTCTATTTCGGAGGATGCAAAATTTGAGACAGAAGCTGATGTTAGTGAAAGAATACACTGAAGAGTTCTACAAGATAAACATCAGAGCAGGTCATCAAGAAAGCGATGATGAAGAAGTTTCCAGATACATGAATGGTCTGCGGTATGACATTCAATATGAGATGACCATGATGACCATTAGAAATGTGGAAGATGGTTATTAGATAGATCTGAAAGCCAAAGAGAAGCTGAGTCGGAAGCAAGGTCAAAGAGGCTAAGGTAGAAGTCAAGCCAGAGGCAAAAAAATTGCCCAAGACATAACTCATAAATCTAAAGAAGAGGGGAAGAAACCTCAAACTCAACATGAGAGAGGAGGAAGCTCACAGAGAGGGTAGTATGCTGATAGAAATACTTTTCCTCGAGCTAGAGGAAGAGGAAGAGGCAGAGGCAGTGAAGTAAAATGCTTTGTCCGTGGAAAGATCGGACATAAATCCTATGAGTGTCCAAATAAGAAGAAAGATGGTGGTGAAACTCACATTGCCAAATCTCAAGGATGGAATGTTGAGGAAGAAGACACTAAGGGTGGAAGATCTTTGATGATGAGGAAAGTTCTCTTGAAGCCAGAGTAGGAGGCAGAGAACCCAGCCCAAAGAAACAGTCTGTTTCAGACTTCTTGCAAAACCAAAGACAGGGTATGCAAGGTCATAGTGGACAATGGTAGCATAGACAATCTCATATCTATAGAGATGGTAGAAAAGATGGAGCTGGAGACTGTTGTACATCCAAGCCCATACAGAGTTTCGTAGCTACAAAAAGGACATAAGTTAAATGTCACTAAAAAATGTTTAGTTGAATTTAAAATAGGAGGATATAAAGATGAAATATTATGTGATGTCATTCCCATGGAT
>ML813739.1:105985-131955 GCA_009831015.1 Picea engelmannii
TATTCTCTTGATTAACTTCAGGTGTTGCTAGAGGAAGTTGTGGAGTAGACCTCATCTGTTTGCCTCTAGAAGCCACGACTGAAACAATGGAGTCACTAGTGGATTCACATCAATGGAGTCGTCAGGTGCACAGTAGAAATATTCAATGTACTGAGCTCTGATGCACCTTCAAAACTGGTAATATTTTTCATTCAATCCTAGGGAAAATATTCAATTCATCCCCTTACAATGGTGCCCGAAATGTTAGCACTAGAAGTCACCTCTGGATTGCGGCAGAGGTAAGACCAATACCCATCATTTTTATGTCACAATGAATAAATTTAAGGGTGGTCTAATGGATGCAGTCTCTGGATTATAATGCTTTAACGTAGTAAAATTGGGCTGGCATGCATAAGCAGATGAGGTCTTGGTCTAACTTTAGTCAGTAAGTTGTAGTAAAGTGTGAGTAGGGGGAAGAACTTGATGAGAGTGAAGAGGTATACTATGGACGGTCGGTCTGCCAGTAGCCCGAGGAGGAAAATCTTCGAATACAAGATCTTCCCAAACCCAAAACTTCAGGAAACTGAAAAACATCATAACAACATTGAAATCAAACATAAATTAAAATATAGTCACAACAACTCGACTAGATCACCCATGCTCGAGTCTTCAATATCAGAAGAAAAAGAGATGATAAGAAATTTGACTATCATTAAACAAGAATTCTCAAATGGAAACAAATAACTAGAGAACCAGAGGCTTCATTAAAAATTTACAATACGGGAGCTTAGCTCAACCATCGACCATAAAAATATATCAAAACTAAGTATTTATACTCGGAACAATTACCACCACCAGGAATGTGACCTGGCCACTACAATCAAATATTTGCGTTTGCATCTTCTTCTATTAGTCCACACTTGCATTCTTTTGTTAGACACGATCTCAGACCAGTATTGGATTTGCAGGGGAATCTGTTGACAAAGGATCTTTCGACTGACAGTCTTCCTACACAGTCGTCTTTCCATGATTTCCATTTATGGGCTGAGACGAGGTTTCAACCACTTCCCCCATTTCCATTAACTATTTGCATCAGGATTGGGATGGAGTCTGACACTCATGAATGCTCCAGGAGATGTCCACAACTCCTCCCAATTGATCTTGGCATCTTGAAACCACACAAATCCTCAATTGAGACTGTTATAACCCTAAATTGCACCACACATGCTGACCTAGCATCAAGCCAACCCATATCCCTTCTTTTCCAAAACTATGCTGAACAAACTCTTTGAAAATCCTCTTGGGTCAAGGCCCATGTGCCCTAACCCATTACTACATGCATGTGCATGCTGGCAGGCCCACTACAGCGCGCATGTACCTAACAAAGCACAAAAAAAGGAAAGTTACCGACGGAACAAAAAGTTATGGGTTAGTTAACTGAAACTCTCGACCATGCATGGCCGAGAGTTCGTCCAAAACCCTACCTCCTTCTAGCCTATAAAAGAAGGGGTAGGGGTACCATATGGAGGAGGAGAAAATATAGCGAAGAAACTCTGCCGATTTGTAGAATCCATTGTCCCAACCCTTTATCCTTTCTTCATGCCAAAGGAGATTTAACGCAAAGCAGTTGGAGGACAGAAGAGGAGGAGCCTAGGATCAGGATCAAGGAGCAGTGGCTGGTCTCGACTTTGATTGTAAGTTGATTCATTTTTCAAATAATAAAAGAATAATTTTCCCATCCCAATGCATGAGTTATCTATGGTATGTTTAATTTATGCTTAATTTCTAACCCTCAAGTAGAGAAGTAGCATGCATGCATAGTTGTTTGTCTTGATTGCAGGTTATCTTTGGAAGGAGCAGCGCAAGCAAGTGGTCAAAATGCAACAGAGGATCTACATCGAACGCCGGAGACAAGGTTAGTAGTCATTCTCCATGCATGTATTGTGAAAGAGGGGTTTAAGCTGTGGGGTTGTAGGTTAAAAAGTAATTTCTTTATGGTCAAAATCTGCATGCAAGTCTGACCCTAGTTTGCTAGTCCGTAGGGTATTTTTCCCAACAACAGAGTTGGCAACCATTCTGGGGAAGATACTCTTTAGGGTTTTCGGATTTAGTTGAGTTTTTTGGGTGGTTTAAAAAGATTAGATTTTTTGTTTCTTTGCCTGTCTTTTTCTGTAAGGTCTGAGCAAGCAGGGAGCCTGGTTCTTCATACCAGTTTTCCCTGACTTCTGCTTGATGGTAGTTGTCGGGACACACAGAGGTACACGCGGTCTACAGAAGGCATGCACTCGTGTACCCATGCCCTAACCTCTTACAACCTGCGTGTGAACGCTAGCTGTAGAGGTTTCAGTAGCATGTAGGAGTTCAAAGAACTTTAAGAGGTAGTCCTCCTCTTCCCTGTCAGAATTATACATTCGCAGAGGGTTTTCTAGAATCCTGTCTGAGTCTTGTTGGTTCACGGTCTTGTCTCAGTTTGTCTTTTTGTGTCTTGTTATTCCTTGCAATTATTTTTCTTTTCTGTTAGAAAGAGCATTCAAGCCTTCAAGGGACCCTGGTTGTCAATACCAGAGGCCTCTTCCTAGTATGAACTGCCTGTTTTTATATTTATCTTATAAGTTATACATACACGCGACCTATACAAGGTCAGCCCGCGTGTACACGCGTCCTGTTTCAGCTCAGCACGCGTTCGCACGTGTGTTGTTGTAGTGACAGTAGAATGATTGACAGGCTACTTTTTGTTCAGGGTGGGGCAGTCATCGCCTCCTTTGATGAGAAGTATTCCTCTCAGGTGTTTGAGTCTAGGGTTGAATAGTCAGTAGTTTAGGTCATCTGACCCTTAGCCTGCTTTTTCTCAATTGATAGTTGAACAAAAAATATATAAAAAAGATACTTTTCTTTATGGTTTTTAGGAAATCTTAAGAGTCTATGTTGTCTTTATTGCATTGTGTGTCTTTGCTCTAATTCTTTGCGATCTTCACTTTACGCCATAATTTGTCTTTCTTGGTTTTGTGCTTGTCAGTATTTTCCCTTCGTTGCTTTATTTAGCACTTAAATAAATAAATAAATCTTTTCATTTTCTTCTTTGTTTAAAGAGTGTGTTTCTGCATCAATAGCTAGGGAGAAGTCTTTATTTCATAATTTTTTGCAGTGCAATTAGAGCATAAGTAGCTCGTAGTCAAGTGAAATTTCTTTATTTTTTCTGCATAAAATCTTAGAAAAATTTAAAAGAAAAAGAAATGTTTCTTTGTGAAAAGTTGCTGAAAATTTTGCATTTAGTAAAAGTCTTTTGTTTCCATCTTTTTTCATTTATTTTTACTTTCATCTTTTCACACCATCAGTTTCACGTTCATTCCCCTTGACGTAAGAAAAATCCTTAAAAGAAACGCTAAGTTAAAATCTATTAGACTTTTTGTTTGTAGGGTTCACAAACTAGTTCAGGACTAGGGCCTTGGATTAGGTTGGAGAGGAAACTCTCCAAGGCCATTCAAAACCAAACATTAGAGTCTGTGATAGGGAGTGTAGAAGTCCAGTTTCATGGAATTTATCTGGGACCCCCCTCTAACACAGGGGATAAACACGAGATCACGTGTGAAAAGGTAGCGGAGATAACCCCTCCAAAGCCGGACCAATCGTAGTGGAGAACACATATCGAGGGCTTGTTTTGGGATTCCGTCATTTTCATTTTCCACGGGGCTTCATGGGTCTCGAATCCATTCGAGGTCCTTATTTTTTTTCCAGACCATTTTCTCTCGCTACCCTTGACAAGTTTTGGGCTTGATACCCTGCTCATTGTGGTCTACCCGACTTTCGACTGTACCCGCCTAGTGACTGTTCGCGTGCTGGCAACCTAGTTGCCAATATTTGTTAGGGACATACATGGGTGACTGCGGGGGTATACCGTAGTACCTAGGACAGACATCGGGCCATGCTTTGCAGAGTATACCCGAAGGGTGCTTCCGTGTTCGAGTTGGACTTGCACCGGTAAGTTTCTCTAGTGTTGGTTGTTGTAACTGTTCTTCCAACTAGTTTAGTGTTTTCTTGTATTATCTCTTAGGGGCTTCTTTTTTAGTGTGTGTTACTGTTTGAACATGTAGAATACCTTAGCGTGTCTTGGATTTTCTCACACATTGGAGGATCCTGAGCTCTGCCGATCATGAAGGCTTTTGGGCCTGCCACCGGTTATCCTGAAGCCACCCCCGCCACCATTGAGGCGAAAGCTAGACCAACAAGGGTCTTTTGAAGCGATCGGGTTACAAACCATTGTGCCTGAAAAAATCCCGAATGAATCGACCACCAATATTGGCTCGGTTGAAACCCCAACCACTGATACCTGGCCACATTTTATGGTACCAATCCAGTTCTACGAACGCCTATCAGTACCTCACATAGCTATGGAAACAAATGTTGTTACTTCCTCTGGGAATTCTTCCATTCCCACCATAGTTGCTACCACAAGAGAAGCATCTCCTAACTTGTCATCGTCGGTCCAAGTCACCATGGTCTCGGCCGCAACTACGTCGCACAGTGGACTGATTCTGTCTATGGCAGTGGCCACAACTCCATTCACACCTAGTGCGACATGCCCTCCGTTCTCATACGGTATGCCTAGTTCGGGTACAAGTCCTGCACTCACTCACTCCACTTCACAAACTTTGGGTCTGGGGGCAGGGAGCTCTAACACTCCTCTGCAAGGTCAACTTGGTAGCACTCATGTCTCTTTTAACGCTTTTCCTTAAGTTGGAGGTCATATCTCTCCTTTGTCCCCTTCGTTTGGTGGTCTGCATCAACAGTCCGTTGGGCAGCCTGCACACACTAGTTTATTTGGAGCCGGGAGTCAAGGAACACCCATGCATACTATGTTGGTAGGTTCGTCACCATTTGTTTGGAATGGAATGTTTGGTAACAACACTTTCGCATCCACCACTTTCCCGTCTGGGGGCACTCCCATTTTTGGATAGTCTACTCCAGCGTAGGGTACTATTCCTGCGCCGGGGGCACATATAGCAGGACCTTGGAACTCAGGACAAGGATCTGTTCCCTCCTCAGGAATGTCGTTTTGGGGTACTTCTTTCCACAGTCAATGGAACCCTGGACAGACTACTATGCCTCTCCCGTCAGGACTATCATGGGGTAATCCTTCCCAAAGTCCGTCAAACATGATGAATTCCCAACATCCTATGTCCTTTATGGGAAATTAGCCGATGATGTCTCCACAGATGCAAAATCCTTATGCTGGTCAGGGCCATGGTTTCTACCAGAATCCGGGCCAGCAGCCAAACTTTTCCTAGCAACCTGGTGCCAGTCAAACTCCAGGACCCTTTTTCCCAGGTTATCAGTAGCAACCTAAACTACCATTCCTGGCGACGTTACACTTGCCAAATTTGACAAGGTTGTTAAATGATCCTATTTGTCACGATCCACGTTGGCCTCCTATGCCAACGAAGTTGCCTTTGGACATTCCAAAGTTTGAGGCCAAGCCTAATGAAGATCCAGGTGATCATGTGACTACCTTCCATCTTTGGTGTTCATCTAACTCATTGAAATATGACTCCGTTCAGTTGCGATTGTTTCAACACACTCTTATCGGGAGTGCCGAGAAATGGTACATCGAACTCGATCACTCAAGATACTCTTATTTTGGTGAACTGGTGATGGCCTTCCTTAACCATTTCCTGTTACCTGTGAGATACGACACTGGCACAGAGCTGCTTGCCAATTTCGAACAGACAATAGCGGACCATATCTCTGATCATATCCGAGAGTGGAGACACCAAAAGAGTCTAATCAAAGTACCAGTCCCACCAGCATTCCTGCTTGAGTGGTTCCTTAAGTCTTTGGTCCCACAATTATCCAAAGACGTCAAGACTTCAGGAGTTTTCTCTGAAGAAGATGCCATCATGAGGGCTCAACAGTTTGAGCTCATCTATTCTCAGTCTGGTTTATTATACAACATCCTGCCAGATGCACCACGATCGATACTGGATAAAACTAGACAGAGAGTGGGACCACATGCCGATGGTATTGTTGGTTCAGCATAAACCAAGCCTGCTGAGCAATTGACAAAACAATTGCAACAGTTATCTATACGACACTCAACAGCCAGCCAAACCACTGCTTTGGGTGGTACTCCTACCCAAACGTCGGAAGTACACTCCGTACAGTCGACTAACCCTAAGGTCACCCAACAGACTGAAGGGAAGAAAAAACAATGCAAGAAGGATAAGGGGGAGAAAAAACCCACTGATAATGTTGGCGGGGACACTACATAAAAATGGAAGGCAAGGTATTTGTGCAACTTGTGTGCAGAAGACCACTCGACCCATCTTTTTCCTTGACTTGCAGAGGCCCAAAGGTTTGTCACACAACAACAACAGGCAGTGTTGACTAATCCTTTTCAACATAGGAAAAATATAACTCAAGCCTCTGCAAGCACGGAAGGAGGCAGTCAAGGACCCCCTCCGTCTTTGAACAACCCCATGAATGTATATATGGTGAAAGGTGATGCTTTTCTATCAACTAGAGCACATGCCTATAGTCAACCAAGCACTTCTGAGAAGGGTAAAGAAGATGAGCTCCCATCTCTTCCTCTACAGATCGAGAAGACGTTGGGAGAAACAATGACACAGATTCCAAAGAGTGCATTTAAAAAAGATTCTCACAACCCAAACACAAGGGCCGCCCAGAATTACTCTGTGGTGGAGGATTTATCGCAAACCCCTTGTGTGATGTCTGCTTTGGAGGTCCTCCAAAGCTTCCCTGCTCAGAGGAAATCCTTGTTAACTGCTTTGGGATTTACTGAGACTTGTAACCAGGGTACCATCATGTTAGATACAACTGACTTAAAACCTCGTCTACCTTACCACATAGCATTTCAGATAGTAGTGGCTCATCCCATGAAAACTTTTACACGGAATATCTTCCGCATGGTGGTCGACGAGGGTGCCTCGACATGCATTATGTCATTAGCATGTTGGAAGGCCATTGGCTAGCCCGCTTTGTATCCATCACCTACTCTCCTCACTTCTTTCGATGGTTGTTCTTTCCGACCACATGGAATCGTTCCTTCTTTCCCTGTGCAGTTAGGAGGGAAAACCGTGTGCGTCGAAGTGGAAGTAGTCGATGCTCCCCTCGACTATAACCTCTTGTTAGGAAGGAGTTGGACTTATTCTATGCAAGTTGTGGTTGCTACAGTTTTCCTAGTCTTGTTGTTTCAACACGAGGGTCAGATAGTGACCATTGATCAATTGTATTTCTCCAGGCCTGACCTAGCTTTGGGGGCATCCACGGTCCCTATAATTGATAATCCTCAACTAGGTGTCGTTAATGTAGGAGTTGGTTTGTGCCCATCCTTGATGGGTACCTTTGATTATCCACCTCCTCATGACGATGTCAAATTTATATCTAATCACCATAAGGTTGAGATTTTTCAATTTTCGTCATTCCTCACGACTTACTTTGAGGATCCTTGGATTCTTCCTTCCTCATTAGCCACGATGGATGAGACAGGGCACCCCGGCATGTCCATGCCCTTGTCGGTCGTTGAGGTAGCATACTCGTTAGTCCAGCAAGCCTCAGCTAATTCTGATCCGACTCTGGCACAAGAGTTGGATCCACTTTTAGAGCCTATTTGGGCACAGGGTTCTCTCTCTAATGTCGATTCGTTAGACATAGTATTGCCTTCTGACAAAGTAGTAATCAAAGCAATGAATAGTCCAGACAAAACTTGGGACGATCTTCATCACAGATCATATTTCCTCCCAAAGTTAAGCCGAATCGAGGCAGGAGAATCTACCATGACTATGACTGGAGATAGGTCTTTCCATACTAATCCCTTAGCTACACACAAGATCTATGCTGAGGGAAATATGGCAACCATTACTGAAATTATACCTATCAATATCTCCAGAACCCCTGGCATCATAGACAATGTTTTCGTCAGAGCATGCAGCTCCCCTGAGGAGATGCCAGGCATCGACCCACAAAGATTCTATCATGAGATAACTTTGTTGTTTTTCAAGCTCACTTTGAGATCCGAAAGCAACATCCGACGAGACTGCATTTATGCTTTTCGATCTCGTCCGGATTAACTGAGAAAAGTAACCATTATGGAGTCTTCTTTAAGCCCTTTTTAGACTCCTTAAAGATGAAAAGATTTCTGAGTGATTTTGTTTCTTCACACTCGTTAAATTGGTCCAGAAGAACGTTCCTTAAACAGGTCTCCTTTTAAGCCCTTTTCAGACCCTCTAAAAATGAAAAGATTGCCGAGTGATCTTGTGATCTTTCACGCTCGTTAAACTGAAATTTGAAGTCACGTCTGTCCAGCGGTAGTTTACTCATTTTTTCGGTCCGGACGGTCAACTGTACGAACAAGGGTATACTCTATCGAATTCCCATTCTTTAGAAGAGTACTCTCAGGTATAATTTTATTCCTTTTTCAGGCTTGAGGGACTAAATTTACGAAAAAGAAACCCCCACAGAGTCCATAGTTAAGCTCTTTTTAGACTCCCTAAAATTGAAAAGATCGTCGAGTGACCTTATTCTTTCACACTCGTTAAATTGGTCCAGAAGAATATTCCTGACAGAGTCCATAGTTAAGCTTTTTTCAGACTCCTTAAAAGTGAAAAAATGGTCGAGTGATCTTGTCCTTGTCACACTCGTTAAAATGGTTTTGAATTGACATCTAATCAGTGCTAGTTTATCCCTTTTTCGAACCGACTAGACTATTGTCGAAAAAGGTACCCCAGTGGAGTCTCCTTTTATGCTTTTTCAAACACTCTAAATATGAAAAACCACCGATCTTACCTTCTCTGGGCTTGTTAAACTTACATCGAAGGACATTACCATTGTGTGTTCTATCAACCGCATTTGCATACCTTATCCATTAGCCTTGTGACAGTTTTCTTTTGCGTCTTAACACCTTTGGCCACCGGAGGATTTTTTCCCGAGTATCATTTTACCAGACCATCAGTCTTGTCCTTGTGCCTCGAGCTTGTATGTTTTTCGTACTCGTTCCTCCATTGTAACATAATATTCCTTTATTCTTTTTTCAAAAAAAATTCCCGGAAAGAAAAAAAAAATCAAATATACCCCAAAAAGAGGATGGGAAAAGTATTTTCTTTATTGGCAGCATAATGAGTCTCCCTTGGATAAAGCACATATTTCCGTCAGACTATGTGATGTAGTACGACCTTAGGAATCTTTTCTCGCTATATAGAGTTGTTTCCTCCACCGTTTGGTTACTCTTCCAAACATATGGAGAGTTTGTGTTGCCTCATGCTTTGTAGACTTATGATTAACAGATATGTTTCCTGAGTCTTATCACTTGTCGTGTTGTTTTCCAAGGGAAGTTTGTCACTAAGCCTGAGTTGACCCCTCTGCAATATGTCTCTTGTCTGCATACCTAGCCATCCTAAACATCCAATCAAGTCCTTGTTCGAAATCACTGGAGCCTTCATTTAGATCATCAAGATTATCAAGTCCATAACCGATGAGCTGTCGAATACCTTTGGGTAGCGCAATCGTACACTCATATTACACTCCTACCCGAGTTTTAGAAGATTTTGAAGTTGTTTCTCGAGATCTGAAGTACAGCCATCAGGCCGAATCAACTTCTAGAAGATGGATACTCTATATGTATATCTTTCTGATTTTGAGATGTAGCTCCGTTGTGTATTATTCGCGGCTACTCTTTATAGTTATTTGACATGTATCTATAGTGTATTTGATTGGTATCCATGGTTCTACTTTATCCCGAGCATGGGTATGCCTGCCTCAGTGAGACAATTGTTGTTTTTCAGACAACACCTCCTGGTTCCTGATCCTTGGGCTCACTCATTCAACACATCAGTAAAGATTGGTAATGTATTTTGGCCATCAGATTCTCTTCTGACCTCACACATTAGGGGGCATTTGTTATAACCCTAAATTGCACCACACATGCTTACCTAGCATCAGGCCAACCCATATCCCTTCTTTGTCAAAACTATGCTGAACAAACTCTTTGAAAATCCTCTTGGGTCAAGGCCCATGCGCCCTAACCCATTACTGCATGTGTGTGCACGCTGACAGGCCCACTACAGCCCACGTGTACCTAACAAAGCACAAAAAAAGGAAAGTTATTGACGGAACAAAAAGCTATGGGTCAGTTAACTGAAACTCCCGGCCATGCATGGCCGAGAGTTTGTCCAAAACCCTAGATCCTTCTAGCCTATAAAAGAAGGGGTAGGGGTACCATTTGGAGGAGGAAAAAATATAGCGAAGAAACTTTTCCCATTTGCAGAATCCATTTTCCCAACCCTTTAGCCTTTCCTCATGCCAAAGGATATTTAACGCAAAGCAGTTGGAGGACAGAAGAGGAGGAGCCCAGGATCAGGATCAAGGAGCAGTGGTCGATCTCGACTTTGATTGTAAGTTGATTCATTTTTCAAATAATAAAAGAATACTTTTCCCATCCCAATGCATGAGTTATCTATGGTTTGTTTAATTTATGCTTAATTTCTAACCCTCAAGTAGAGAAGTAGCATGCATGCATAGTTGTTTGTCTTGATTGCAGGTTATCTTTGGAAGGAGCAGCGCAAGCAAGTGGTCAAAACGCAATGGAGGATCTACATCGAACGTTGGAGACAAGGTTAGTATTCATTCTCCATGCATGTATTGTGAAAGAGGGGTTTAATTTGTGGGGTTGTAGGTTAAAAAGTAATTTCTTTACGGTCAAAATCTGCATGCAAGTCTGACCCTAGTTTGCTAGTCTGTAGGGTATTTTTCCCAACAACAGAGAGCAAGACGAGAACTTCGATCCTTTGTGTGGCTCCATTCTCTTGCCCCTTGTGACTATGGGATGGGACCTCATTCTTATTCATACAAAATCTTGGGATTTTTCATTTCGGGAGTTTTCACTCCCCTTGATTTCAAATATCTCATTGTTCGATCGCGTGAAATGACCCATCTGGATCGACAATTGTATTTTCTTTGATCTTGTCGGCCATGATCATTTACTCGAACAAACTTAGACACCCACTGCTTGATAGGTGCTTTCTCTTTCTTTATGACTCTAGTTCCATATGACGACGGACTGTGATCATGGACTTGATTCCTAGTCGTTTTTGGATTTTGCATTTCATGAGCTCGCACTGTATTTCCATGCTGAAGTCTTGGAGTCACGAAATCGTGATCACTCATATTAGGTTACATGGGTTTCTTTGCATCGGATGGACCATATCATTTCATCATTTCGGGACCTCGGACGATCGACAATTTTCACCTCATCTTTCCCGAAAAATGTTTTCTATGCAGATCCTGCACCACATGTTCTTCTGAAATAGACGACCGAGATCATTTTGCACCTTCGCATTTCATGATTCCTCATGAATCTATCCTTTGAATTCTCCATTCTGTGAGCCAACGAAATGTTAATCTTGCACCATGTGTCCTTCCCAGGATCAATGGCTAGGATGGCCTTGCGAATTCATAACTCTATTTGACCCTATACTTCTTTTAACTCGGTGATCCCAATCACCCAATGGTCGTCGATCCGATCCACCTGGTGGGTCTCTGTCATTGAAAGATGATATTGCTCCCTCACTTTATTTGATTCCATATCAGACTGCTCTAAGTGTTGCACTTGTACTTATGGCGGTGACCTCTGTAAACAAATACTTGGATGACTGGTTGAGGGCTAGGGAATGAAAAAGGATCAGTGACAGAGACTAGAAGAGAGAGAAGCGATTGACCTCAGAGAAAACAGAAAGGCTTAGGGCTGACACCTCTCAGGCTGACAAAAGAAGAAAACTATAATACGAAAGGAAAAACCTTACGATTGGGTGTACAAAAGGAGGAGAAACTGACAAAAATACAGACTTAGGTATAAACCAAAAACCCCCAAGGATTTGACAATTTTATGTGATAACATTTGGCTCCACATGGGATGGCATGATCTATGCGAGATTCCAAGAACAAGAAGTTCCAGTGCCTTAGCATTGGGTTATGGAGTCTCTTATTAAAAACAAAATAAACATAAAACATGAATGATATTTACAATGGTAGGAAGCCGACTGCATCATTAAACAATTTTTTTTTTCAGATTGTGCCCATTTACAGGGCCACTAAAAACTATGTTACCCTCCAAATTCTACAACCTGTAAGTATTATTTGAAAGTGTCTCAGAAATTTTGAAGGGTCCAATCCAAAGGGATTATTTTTGGCACAAAATGAGAGTGGAGATATAATAAAGAAATGCATAGAGATATCACGGATATTCAATAATATAACATAAATGTATCATAGATGCAACCATAAACACACACACACACACATATATATATATATATATATATAGTAATACACGATTTCTATTAATCAAAGAAATGTACAGAGACTGTAAAAATACAGAGTGAAGACTCGCTAGAATGGTGGTAGCTTATCTCTGAGAAGAGATGTGACGGCTACTCGCATTCATAAGAAGATGATTGCATTGAGTCTCTGAAGGCATTTTTACAATAAATAGGAATTCCAAAACCCTATACATCCAAAAATCTAACCCTAGGAGATGAAGTGCCAAAATTCATATGGGCCCCGTTTGGGTAAGTTAGTACATTAACTTCCCGGGGTCGTAACTTTTGCATACGATCTCTGTTTTAGGCGTATGATAGATCGTTGGAAAGGTATCGTTGAGGAGATTAATTTTGGGGGATACATCATGCTTTAGGTTATTATTAAAAACCTCTGTCTCTAAATACCTTCATTTGGGCCCTCAAATTGGACCCGAAAGTTAAAAACTGCTAAAAATAGTAAATTGCCAAAATTGCCAGAAAACTGTTTTGGGCCAGTCAGAAAAGGTGGGTGGCCAACGATATCCACCTGGATCGATCCTCCCTCCTTAGGAATAAATGGTCTCCATTGCGTTGATTTTCTGGGGGAAAGGGAAAAGCATTTGTTGAATCTGCATCTTGGTGAGCTACTTGCATGGCTGGAGATGTTGCACTGCTCAATTTGTGGAAGTCTGTCACGAACTTGTTGAGGTTGAGGTTGTTCAAAAAGTCAAGCTACATGAGTGGACGATGTGCAGAAGGAAACTTTGCGCTTTTATGCAACCTTTTCAACCTGCTTCTGTTGGATAGAAGGGGCTTGGGGCGAGGCTGTAGTGGTTCCAATGTCCTTATGTTCCCCTCTTGAACATATTGTGAAGAAGATGAATTTTTCAGTATGAGATACTACCTCGTGACACTTTTTAGGTGGAACAGTAGTTGGAACTACCTCTAGTATTCTGTAGAAATGACACCCCAGAGAAACATTGACACTATGATGTCAAGACTCATAAACAACATGGCACTTCCACATATATGGTTGGTCCAAGAGAACATCACAGACATCCAGTGGGGCAACATCACATAATACCTCATCCTTGAAGGGTTGGATGCCATATGACAATCAACACTGTTGGCTGACACAGAGATCTTGTCCTTGGCGAAGCCACCCAATGTTGTATGGTTGCGGGTGTGGTGTTGTCGACAATCCCAACTGTTTGAAGACCTTTGCTGAGATGAGGTTCTTTTCGCTTCCTCTATCAACAATAAAATGTAGCAGGATCCCCTTCACCCACATCTGTGAATGAAAAAGGCATTCCCCCTCTTCAGAATCTGTTGGTTCTTCTGGTTGAATTGTTGCAGTCGCGACAATAGTAGTGGGGTCTGTATCAATGATCTATCCTTTACTGGTATTTTCAGAATCAGATTCAGAATCAGGGTTCGACTCCTTGTCTTTAATATCATACACCAATGAATTTTTTGAGTGACATTCATCGGTGTTGTGCCAGGGGCTTTTGTGGAAATCACACCATTTTCCGGTGTCCTTCTTTGTCTTCCCATGACCCTTCTTTTCTTGTGGCTTGGACTAGTTTTCAGGAGACTGTTTATTAGGGATGTCTTTGTCATACTTTGGTTGTTGTGGATTTGCATACCCGAACTCCTGTTTGTTCTGGTGCTTAAATTTTTTCTCGATTTTAATAGCATATAGATAAGCATCACTGAGTGATGAGATTTCCAGAAAATCCATTTCGGTTTGGATGTATCTGTGTAGAGCCCCATGGTATTTCAAAATAAAATGTTATTCAGAGTCTTTGATACCCAACTTGGCGCGCAAGGTATGGAAGGTATTGGTGAAATCCATAACTTCTTGGCCCCTCTCTTGCTGTAGTGTGGTCCATCTCATGTACTGGTCCTCATAGTTGCCAAGAGGGTAATACTATTCCTTTACCGCATCCACAAAAAAATTCCAAGTGGGCTCGGCCCCATATATTCCAGAATCCTCTGTGGAACTTTTCTCCCAGTAATTTTCCCACCAATTTTTGACATGGGGGAGAGCCTTAAGGAGTGTGAAGATGATATTTTCTCTGTCGGAAAATTCATGAATAGAGAAATAACCTTCTAACATATTTAACCATTTATCTAGGGCATCCACATCTACCTGACCTTCAAATATATGAATATCAAAATTGACCTATAACTTAAAAGGCAAGGTGCCTCCAAAGTGGTCGCTTGATGAAGATGTGCCTGATGCTATCAGGAGGCGTTGAAGGATGTGGGAAAAATTATCCATCATTTCGTCCCTGTGTCACGTGAGAGCTTGTTCAAGCAACAAACTTATAGAATTGTATGCTCCATCATTTTTCTTTTCTTCTTCCATTGAGGGTTTATTGGGTGTGCGAGAGTGATTGTCCTCAAGACAGACAAGATTGAGACCCAACTGTCTATACTCGGACCTCGTCGGGGACATGCACTGAAAAATCGATCAAGAACAACCTGCTCTGATACCACTGATCCAGATTATTTTCGGCACGAAATGAGAGTGGATATATAATAAATAAATGCATAGAGATATCACAGATATTCAATAATATAACAGAAATGTATCAAAGATGCAACCATAAACACAAATATACAGTAATACATGACTTCTATTAATCAAAGAAATGTATAGAGACTATAAAAATACAGAGTGAAGACTCGATAGAATGGTGGTAACTTATCTCTAAGAAGAGATGTGACGGCTACTCGCATTCGTAAGAAGATGATTACAATGAGGCTCTAAAGGCCTTTTTACAATAAAAAGGAATTCCAAAACCCTAGATATCCAAAAACCTAACCCTAGGAGATGAAGCGTCAAAAGCCATGTGGGCCCCATTTGGGTAAGTTAGTACATTAACTTCCTGGGGTCATAACTTTTGCATATGATCTCCGTTTTAGGCATATGATAGTTCATTGGAAAGGTATCATCAAGGAGATTCATTTTGGGGGATAAATCATGCTATAGGTTATCATTGAGAACCTCGATCTCAAAAAACCTTCATTTGGGCCCTCAAATTGGACCTGAAAGTTAACAACTGCTAAAAATAGTAAATTGCCAAAATTGCCAGAAAACTATTTTGGGCCAGTCGAAAAAGGTGGGTGGCCACCGATATCCACCTGGATCAATCCTCCCTCCTTAGGAAGAAATGGTCTCCATTGCGTTGAGTTCTCGGGGGAGAGGGAAAAGCATTTGTTGAATCTGCATCTTGGTGAGTTGCTTGCCTTGTTGGAGATGTTGTGCTGCTCAGTTTGTGGAAGTCTGTCATGAACCTATTGAGGTTGAGGTTGTTCAACAAGTTGGGCTACATGAGAGGATGGTGTGCAGAAGGAAACTTTCACTTTTATACAACCTTGTTGACCTTCTTCTATTGGATAGAAGGGGCTTGGGGCAAGGCTGTAGTGGTTCCAATGTCCTTTTGTTCCCCTCTTGAACATATTGTTAAGAAGATGAATTTTGTAGTATGAGATACTACCTTGTGGAACTTTTTAGGTGGAACAGTAGTTGGAAATACCTCTGGTATTCTGTAGAGATGACGCCCCAGAGAAACAATGACACTATGAGGTCGAGACTCATGAAAAACATGGCACTTCCACATATATGGTTGGCCCAAGAGAACATCACATACATCTAGTGGGGGAAAATCACATAATACCTCATCCTTGAAGGGTTGGATGTCGTATGGCAATCATAACTATTGGCTGACACAGATATCTTGTCCTTGGCGAAGCCACCCGATGTTGTATGGATGCAGGTGTGGTGTTGTCGACAATCCCAACTATTTGATGACCTCTGCTGAGATGAGGTTCTTCTGGCTTCCGCTATAAACAATAAAATGTAGTGGGATCCCCTTCACCCACACCTTTGAATGAAAAAGGAATTCCCCCTCTTCAGGATTTGTTGGTTCTTCTAGTTGAATTGTTGCGGTCGTGACAATAGTAGTGTGGTCTGCATCAATGATCTATCCTTTACTGGTATTTTCATAATCAGATTCTGAATTAGGGTTTGACTCCTTGTCTTTAATCTCAGCCACCAATGACTATTTTGAGCGACATTCATCAGTGTTGTGCCAGGGGCTTTTGTGGAAATCACACCATTTTCCAGTGTCCTTCTTTGTCTTCCCGTGACCCTTCTTTTATTGTGGCTTGGACTAGTTTTCAGGAGACTGTTTGTTAGGGTTGTCTTTGTCATACTTTGGTTGTTTCAGATTTGCAGATCCAAACTCTCGTTTGTTCTGGTGCTTAAATTTTTTCTCGATTTTAACAGCATATCGATAAGCATCACTGAGTGATGAGATTTCCATAAATCCATTTCGGTTTGGATGTATCTGTGTAGAGGCCCACAGTATTTCAGAACCAAATTTCATTCAGAGTCTTTGATACCCAGCTTGGCGTGCAAGGTATGGAAGGTATTGGTGAACTCCGGAACTTCTTGGCCCCTCTCTTGCTATAGTTTGGTCCATCTCATGTACTATTCCTCATAGTTACCAAGAGGGTAATACTGTTCCTTTACGCATCCACAAAAAAATCCCAAGTGGGATCGACCCCATATATTCTAGACTCCTCTGTGGAACTTTTCTCCCAGTAATTTTCCCACCAATTTTTGACATGGGAGAGAGCCTTAAGGAGTGTGAATATGATATTTTCTCCGTCGAAAAAATTATGAACAGAGAAATAACCTTCTAACAGATTTAACTATTTATCTAGGGCATTCGCATCTACCTGACCTTCAAATATAGGAATATCATAATTGACCTGTACCTTAAAAGGCAAGGTGCCTCCAAAGTGGTCGCTTGATGAAGATTCTCCTGATGCTATTGGGAGGTGTTGAAGGATGTGGGAAAAATTCTCCATCATTTTGTCCCTGTGTCGCATGCGAGCTTGTTCAAGCAACAAATGTATAGAATTGTATGCTCCGTCGTTTTTATTTTCTTCCGCCATTGAGGGTTTCTTGGGTGTGCGAGAGTGATTGTCCTCAAGAGAGACAATATCGAGACCCAACTTTATATACTCGGACCTCGTCGGGGACATGCACTGAAAAAATGATCAAGAATAGCCTGTTTTGATACCACTGATCCGGATTATTTTCGGCATGAAATGAGAGTGGAGATATAATAAATAAATGCATAGAGATATCATAGATATTCAATAATATAAAAGAAATGTATCAGATATGCAACCATAAACATAGATATATAGTAATACACGATTTCTATTAATCAAATAAATTTATAGAGACTGTAAAAATACAGAGTGAAGACTCGCTAGAATGGTGGCAGCTTATCTTTAAGAAGAGATGTGACGACTACTCGCATTCATAAGAAGACGATTACAATGAGGCTCTGAAGGCATTTTTACAATAAATAGGAATTTCAAAACCCTATATATCCAAAAACCTAACCCTAGGAGATGAAGCGCCAAAATCCATGTGGGCCTCGTTTGGGTAAGTTAGTACATTAACTTCCCGGGGTCATAACTTTTGCATACGATATCCATTTTAGGCATATGATAACTCGTTGGAAAGGTATAGTCGAGGATATTCATTTTAGGGGATCAATAATTCCATAGGATATCATTGAGAACCTTTATATAAAAAAACCTTCATTTGGGCCCTCAAATTGGACTCGGAAGTTAAAAACTGCTAAAAATAGTAAATTGCCAAAATTGCCAGAAAACTTTTTTGGGCCAGTCAGAAAAGGTGGGTGGCCACCGATATCCACCTATATCAGGTTCTCCAGAAGTGATGTCCCCAAAATAGGCTTTCATGAAAATCAAACATAATCCTTTGAGCCTCCTGTGGGTCTAAACATCTCAACAACACTCCTAGAGGGTCTTTCCAATACAAAACTTGGTCGATAAGGAAATATCTAATCACTTTGAGATTTAAATATCTTCCCTTTCTCTTCCCTATACCATATGGAGGTCACAACATTTTCATAAAATACATAATATCTTTGTACCAAGCACATCCTGCCAATGGAGGGTTTTCTTGAGGGCCTTTATCAAACACTTTAGCCTGCTGATTTTCTGAGCGAGCATTGATGAAGTTAACCTCCAAAGCTTTGCAATTAGATTCATCCAACAACTTGGCTAAACCCTAGCCTTTAACTATCTTGGTGGGTTTTATTTCCATATCAAATTCAAGGATTATGACAATCCACTTGCTTCTTCTCTCGTCTATGCCAAGCTAAATGAGAATGTCCTTCACAAAAGCTAAAGGAACATAAACAATGATTTTTGAATGCAAAACATAGACTATGAAATATTTAAGAGCTTTAACCAAATCATAGGCTTGCTTCTCCATGATGTCATGTATGACATCTGCATCTCTTAGCACTCTTTTGAAAAAGGAAATAGGTTGCTCCTTCCCTGCATCATTCTTTTGTATTAAAACATCGACCATTGTATCAAATGAAGCAAAGGAAAAAATCAAAAAATCCTTGGAATAATCAAGACTGACTAGAACAGTTGCTTCAGTGAGTGTATTTTTTATTTGATTGAAGGATTCTCTAGATTCGACAGTACATTTTACTTCGTTCCCCTTCCTGAGCACGGATGTGATATGCTTCACCAATTCAGCAAAATTTGAAACAAACCTTCTCATAAAATTGATTTTTCCCAGGAAAGATTAGACTTCCTTCTTGGATCTAGGAAGTGACAAGGTTTGAATAACTTCCACCCTGCTTGAATCAATCCTAACCCCGTCAGCTGATACGATGTGTCCCAACAATTTTCCTTCCTACATATCAAATAAAGAATTCTTGTGATTTAGGGATAGACCAAACCTTCTGCATTTCGAGAAGACCTTTCTCCGATGTTGACAATGTTCTTTATCATATTTGGAGAAGACTGTTATGTCATCCAGATAAATGACCACAAATTTGTATCTTTACCAATGAAAGTGATGTCCATGGCTTGTTGGAAGGTTTCTCCTACGTTCATCAATCCAAAGGGAATTTTTTCATATATGAATGTATCCTAGGAAGTGGTGAAGGTTGTCTTTTCTCTGTATTCAAGCATAACAAAGATTTGATTGTAACCAAAAAATCCATCAATTGTGGAAATCCTGGATGCGCCTATTACCCTCTGTAATACGTGTTCCATCTTTGGAAGAGGGTAATTGTCCTTATTGGAGCTTATGTTTAGGTTCCCTAAATAGACACAGAGTCTAATTTCTCCACTCTTTTTCCTCATTGGTACCGGTTTGGCCACCCATTCAGAATATCTCAAAGGGACAATGATTTAGGCATCCAACAACTTCTTTACCTCCCTTTCCATAATAGGCAACAACATAGGGTTTATCTATCTTAATTTTTTCCTAAATGGTTTGGCCTCCTTTTTCAATGGGATCTTATGCTCAATGACAGTTGTTTCGTATGTTTTGAGGTCTTCATAGGTCCAGGAAAACACATCAAAAAATTATCTTAATAACTCAGTATACTTGGCCCTTTGTTCCTTCGACAAGTGGCTTGACAACTTGACAAATTTTGGATTCCTCAGTGTGCCAATATTGCACTCAGCCACATCAACATCATCATTTGAGACTTTACCCTTCAATGACACATCATTTCTATAGAATAACCTTTCGAGAGGGACTATTCCTTTGGGAATGTGGTTTCTAGGAAGCTGAACAATATGGTGATTACCAATTTTATTTAGAAATACATTAGTGTGAGGGTCACCTTTGGGATCATGATCCTGATCAATGTGTAATGCAGAGAACTCATCAACAGACTCAAGAAATTTTTTGATCTCAATATCGTCCTCGAACACCTTCCAGTACTTGATATTGTTAGGTACAGAGGGACTCTCAACATCATACCTGAGTTTAGGTGGAAGAGGGACTCTAAAATTTCTTTCTGATATAGCCAAAGAGTCAACCATGACATTCTCTTCTCTTGGAATAAATGAAATGTTGAAACCCAAGAAAAAACTGTCAACTAGATCCCACATTTCATTTCTATATGATCTCAGTCAAGGGTGTTTGGCCTAATAAATATTTATGATCTACTGGACAATCAACTTAGCATCCCCAAACACTGATATCTCTTTAATTCCCATGTCTTTTGCAGCTCTCAATCCAAAAATAAGAACTTCATATTCTGCCACATTATTGGTAGTTTCAAATTCTAACTTGAATGAAAGAGATACAATTTCTTGAACAAGAGAAATAAGGACCACTCTATCTCCAACACCTTCTCTATAAGAGGCTCCTTCGAAGAGCATTTTCCACATAGAGGTAATCAGAGGAGAATCTTCACATAGGGTAAGGGACTATTTTTTTATTTTAAGAGGGGCTTTGGGAGCATCGATGAGTTGTCACAAGTTGGATCCCAAATCAACATCAAGGGAAAAAATGGGATTTTTGGGGTATGCTTCATCACTAATGATATAGGTCAAATGAGGTTATCTATACAGTCTTCTATGTTCCCCACCAAATACAAGAATGGTAGCATATGTGAGGTCCATATGCAATGTTCCTCCAAGCCTTTTTATCCAAGATCTTGACAAAAGCATGCCAAAATTGGGAGGAACATCAGCTACCATGATATCCATGACCACACTTTTCATGGGAAACTAGAACAAGGTCACAACCAGATCTTTGATGACCCAAAGACATTGCACTTTTCTGGAATCAAAGGAATACAAGTCATGGTATGCTTTTGTGATTTCTAGTCCTAGTTCTTTGATGACAGTTTTGGACATGAGATTATGAGAGGCCCCTGAATCCATCAAATAGTTATGCAGTATTGTATCATGTATGTTCAGTGACGTATAAAATGGAGGGAGCGAATCTTCTCTATCTTCTACCATAGGACCTAAGATGACTGCTAGATTTTTATCTTGGAGATTTACTGAGTCCGTGGGATGGAAATATGGCTCAGACTACAATATCTTAGAGAGGGATTTTTTTAAATATTCATGGTTGAATAGCTCTGAAAGGGGCACATGGATCCTAATTTTTTGAATTTTGTGCTCAAATCTAAAGGAGGAAGGGGGTTTTAGAATTTCTCTCACTTCTGGGACAGGAATTTTGGCCACTGGTGAGGGATTTTGGGCTTTCTTTTGCTTGCTGCTATTTGTTTCATATTTAGTATACTTCTCTTCTCTGGAAGGATGATCAGGAACATCAATCTTTCTTTATTTCTTCTTAGACCTAAGTATTTATTTGTTTGGGTTGTCCCTGGCCTTATCCCCCTTGCTTAGATCATTTAATTGGATATCCATGAGAGACTCCTCGTATGTTGATTGAATTAAGTGAGGAGAAGGAGATGAATCTTCAAGACAGTGGATTTCTTGGCCAAGGTCTTCTTCCTCTCCATCACCATCTACAACAAGGTTGTTTTGAAGAGGGGTCTGAATTTTTTGATCATCCCTATCTGTGTTCTGAGGTTCTCTTTGTATAATCTGAGGAGCATTGTTGCTTAGCCTCCTAAAGTTGCCTGTGTTATCAACATTTTGAGGATTTTTGTATGTTTTCTTCCCCTCTAATTCCAACCTTTCCATTCTAGATGAAAGTGGTTTTAGTAACTTGGTTACTTCATCCATTTGAGGGGGTGGGGCAGAGGATCTAGAGGTTGGGGCTTCAAATCTTCCCCTTCCTTTGTCTCTGTCAGTTTTATTTTTGAGTCGGTCAACTGCCAATATGTTAGACTCAACTTCCAGGGCTGCATCTTGCATATAATCCAAGGAGGTATCTCTTATCTCTCTTAACAAGAGACAAAAGTCATGGTCAAAAGCACTAGCATACGTAATTTTGGCAGAGGCTTCTGTAGGTTTTATCTCAGCAGGGATCTTATTGTACATTTTGTTGAATCTTTTGGAGAATTCAAAAACAAACTCTCCCTCTTTTCTCTTTAGGGGCCCAAACTCTATTATATAATACATGAAATCCTTTTTATTCCCCCATTGTCTGAAGAAGACATCATCTAAAACTTCAATCCCAACAATGGATCCAGGAGCGAGGGCCCTGAACCACTTTTTGGCTTTTCCATCAAGACTTTGGACAAAAATCTTCATCCATACATCTTCGTCTACTATGACATAGTTATCAACATAACTATAGAAAGTTGCAAGGTTTTCTTTTGTGGTAATATCTCCCTCCCTCGTAAACTTAGGCAACTTCTTAAGGTAGCCACCAGTTGGGAGGGAATTAGGAGGCTGAGGAAAAATGAGAGGGGCATATCTGATAGCTACTATAGCGTCCATTCTATTTCCAGGGAAATTAACTACTGCCATAGGGATGATAGGTGGAGGAGAAATAGGAGGGAAGGGGTTCAAACAGGGGAGACTGGAACTAAGCTTCTGAGAGGAAAGGGAAACAACAAATGATTTTGAGAAAATGATACATGGTTAGGGGGACCATAGGTTTCCCTTTCTTCAAAATCAGTAACTCCAACAGGAGGAGGAGTAATAATTCCTGGAGTGGGAAAATATTTCGAGGTCTGGGGTCTAGACCAAGGTACAACCTCAAGGGAAAAAGGAGTGACAAATATTTCTCCTTCCAATCCAAAACTAGGAGGAGAAAACTCAACAGGAACACTCCCAAACTTTAAACTTCAGGAAACTTCAACAGATGGTATAATAGGAAAATGAGAAGCAGATATCAGAGTTTCTACAAGAGGATAATGAAAATAATCAGAAATACCTGGTTCAACAATAAAACTACTTTCTCGAAGGGCATTTCCATTTCAGATAATTTTCTTTGGTTCAACTTCAGGTGTTGTTAGAGGCAGTTGTGGAGTAGACCTCGTGTGTTTGCCTCTAGAAGCCAGAACTGAAACAATGGAGTCTCCAGTGGATTCACATCAATGGAGTCACTAGGTTCAAAGTAGAAATCTTCAATGCACTGAGATCTGATGCACCTTCAGAACTAGTAAGCTTTTTCATTCAATCCCAGGGAAAATCTTCAGTTCATCCCTGACAACGATGCCAGAAATGTTAGCACTAGAAGTCACCTCTGAATCGCGGTAGAGGTAAGCCTAGTACCCATTAGTTTTATGTCACAATGCATAAATTTAAGGGTGGTCTAATGGACGCAGTCTCGGGATTATAACATTTTAACTCAGAGAAACTAGGATGGCATGCATAAGTAGATGAGGTCTTGATCTAAATTCAGTGAGTAAGTTGCAATAAAGGGTGAGTAGGGGGAAGAACTTGAGGAGAGTGAAGAGGTATTCTATGGATGTCCAGTCTGCCAACAACTTGAGGAGGAAAATATTTGAATACAAGATCTTCTTGAACCCAAAAATTTAGGAAACTGAAAACGTCATAACAACATTGCAATCAAACATAAATTACAATACAGTCACAACAAATCGACTGGATCACGCATGCCCACTCAGAAGAAAAATACATGATACGAAAGTTGACTATCATTAAACAAAAATTCTCAAATGGAAACATATAACCATGGAACCAAAGGCTTCATTAAACTTTACAATATAGGATCTTAGCTCAGCCATCGACCATAACAAAATATCAAAAATGAGTATTTATACTTAGAATAGTTGCCACCACCAGGAATGTTACCGGACCACTACAATCAAATCTTTGTGTCTGCATCTTCTTCTATCTGTCCACACTTGCATTCTTCTATCAGACGTGATCTCATACCAATATGGGATTTGTAGGGGAATTCGTTGACAGGGGATATTTTGGTTAACAGTCTACCCACACAGTCGTATTTCCATGCTTTCTATTTATAGGGTGAGACAAGGTTTCAAACACCTCCCCCATTTCCATTAGCTACCTGCATCGGTATCCAGATGGAGCCTAACACTCATGAATGCTCCAGGAGATGTCCACGACTCCTCCCAATTGATCTTGGGATCTTGAAACGACACAAATTCTCCATTGATACCAAGATGGGCCCTTCGATCCTTTGTACGAATCCATTCTCTTTCCCCATGTGACTGTGGGCTTTGACCTTGTGATTATTCATATGAAATATTGGGATATTTCATTTTGGGATTTTTCACTCCCCTTGATTTCAAATCTCTCGATGTTCGATCCTGTGAAATGACCCATCTGGATTGATGGTTGGATTTTCTTTGATCTTGATGGCTACGATCATTTCCTCAAACAAAATCATCTGCCCTCTGCTCGATAGGCTCTTTCCCTTTCTTTATCACTCTGATTCCATATGACCACTGGCTGTGATCATGGGCCTGATTCCCAGGCGTTTCGCGAGCTTGCACTATATTTCCATGCTGAAATCTCTGAGTCAGGAAATCGCGATCACTTGGATCGGGTGAAACATGTTTCTTTGCATCAGACAACCCATATCATTTTGCAACTTCACGTTTCGTGAGTCCTCATGAATCTTCCCTTTGACTTCTCCATTCTTCGAGTCAATGAAATGTTAATATTACACCACGTGTCCTTCCCAAGATCAAAGGTTAGGATGGCCTTACAATTTCAGAACTCTATCTAACACTATACTTCATGTAACTCCATGATCCCAATCACTCGATGGTCATCGATTTGATTTTCCTGGTGGGTCTCTGCAGTTGAAAGATAATATTTCTCACTCACTTGATTTGATTCCATATCAAACCACTCTTAGTGTTGTGCTTGTGCTTCTGGTTGCGGCCTCTATAAATAAATAATTGGATTATTGGATGAGGACTAGGGAATGAAAAAGGATCAGTGACAAAGACCAGGAGAGAGAAGTGATCGAACTCAGAGAAAACAAAAAGGCTTAGGGTTGACACCTCTCAGGCCGAAAAAAGAAGAAAACTATAAGACAAAAGGAAAAACCTTATGATTGGGTCTGCAAAAGGAGGAGAAACATGTAAAAATACAAACTTAGGTAGAAACCATAAACCCCTAAGGCTTTGAAAAGTTTATGTGATAACAACAGGAACTAGTACAAAATAAATGGGTAAAGAAGAACACTGAACCAAGGAAGCAGTTCGACGCGCAGAAGGAAAAGGAGATATTTAAAGAATCTAGACAAGAATTTTAGAAGGAGGACATAGCGTCAACTTCAACTATGCAACATAACAAGGAAGCACCAGAATACGAGATTCCTCCATCATTGGATCATACCAATGGGATGAAACCCATGGGACAAGTAAGTACAATTAAAGGATTTTCTTAATCATATGAAAAAGTTTTAAATGATCCATCATCTGTGGAAATATTGCAAAATATACTAGAAACATGTAGCAACGAGACACAATAAAATCTAGAAAAAAAACAGTTAATCACCTACACACAAGAAGAAGAACAAGTAGGGAGTTTAGACCGAATTCTAACATTGGGGATTTCAATATGGGAGACATCATACTAGATATAGGATCTGAAGTTAATGTATTACCAAAGGAAACATGGCAATGCATGGGAGAGCCAAAATTAGGATACTCACCTGTTCAATTGAAACTAGAAAATCAGCACAGAGTCCTACCAATAGGTAGACTGAAAGGAGTTACAGTCGACCTAGATGGAGTGCACACTAAAGAAGATTTTGAAGTTATTGAAATAGTGGACGACACAACACCTTACTCGACATTGCTTGGTCTATATTGGGAATTTGACAACCGGGCCATAATCAATTTGAAGACCAGGAAAATAACATTTGAGTCAAGAGAATACAGGGTCATCGTGCCATTGGACCCATCATAAGGGGAGAGGTTTGTAGAACCTACTTGC
>ML813739.1:132005-147397 GCA_009831015.1 Picea engelmannii
TCATCCATACATCTTCGTCTACTATGACATAGTTATCAACATAACTATAGAAAGTTGCAAGGTTTTCTTTTGTGGTAATATCTCCCTCCCTCGTAAACTTAGGCAACTTCTTAAGGTAGCCACCAGTTGGGAGGGAATTAGGAAGCTGAGGAAAAATGAGAGGGGCATATCTGACAGCTACTATAGCGTCCATTCTATTTCCGGGGAGATTAATTGCTGCCATAGGGATGATATGTGGAGGAGAAATAGGAGGGAAGGGGTTCAAACAGGGGAGACTGGAACTAATCTTCTGAGACGAAAGGGAAACAACAAATGATTTTGAGAAAATGATACATGGTTAGGGGGACCATAGGTTTCCCTTTCTTCAAAATCAGTAACTCCAACAGGAGGAGGAGTAATAATTCCTCGAGTGGGAAAATATTCCGAGGTCTGGGGTCTAGACCAAGGTACAACCTCAAGGGAAAAAGGAGTGACAAAGCTTTCTCCTTCCAATCCAAAACTAGGAGGAGAAAACTCAACAGGAACACTCCCAAACTTTAAACTTCAGGAAACTTCAACAGATGGTATAATAGGAAAATGAGAAGAAGATATCAGAGTTTCTACAAGAGGATAATGAAAATAATCAGAAATACCTGGTTCAACAATAGAACTACTTTCTCGAAGGGCATTTCCATTTCTGATAATTTTCTTTGGTTCAACTTCAGGTGTTGTTAGAGGCCGTTGTGGAGTAGACCTCGTGTGTTTGCCTCTAGAAGCCAGAACTGAAACAATGGAGTCTCTAGTGGATTCAAATCAATGGAGTCACTAGGTGCAAACTAGAAATATTCAATGCACTGAGATCTGATGCACCTTCAGAACTAGTAAGCTTTGTCATTCAATCCCAGGGAAAATCTTCAATTCATCCCCGACAACGATGCCAGAAATGTTAGCACTAGAAGTCACCTCTGGATTGTGGCATAGGTAAGCCTAATACCCATTAGTTTTATGTCACAATGCATAAATTTAAGGGTGGTCTAATGGACGTAGTCTCGGGATTATAACATTTTAACTCAGAGAAACTAGGATGGCATGCATAAGTAGATGAGGTCTTGATCTAAATTCAGTGAGTAAGTTGCAATAAAGGGTGAGTAGGGGGAAGAACTTGAGGAGAGTGAAGAGGTATGCTATGGACGTCCAGTCTGCCAACAACTTCAGGAGGAAAATCTTTGAATACAAGATCTTCTTGAACCCAAAAATTTAGGAAACTGAAAACGTCATAACAACATTGCAATCAAACATAAATTACAATATAGTCACAACAAATTGACTGGATAACGCATGCCCACTCAGAAGAAAAAGACATGATACGAAAGTTGACTATCATTAAACAAAAATTCTCAAATGGAAACACATAACCATAGAACCAGAGGCTTCATTAAACTTTACAATACAGGATCTTAGCTCAGCCATCGACCATAACAAAATATCAAAAATGAGTATTTATACTTAGAATAGTTTCCACCACCAGGAATGTTACCGGGCCACTACAATCAAAGCTTTGTGTCTGCATCTTCTTCTATTTGTCCGCACTTGCATTCTTCTATCAGACGTGATCTCATACCAATATGGGATTTGTAGGGGAATTCGTTGACAGGGGATATTTTGGATAACAGTCTGCCCACACAGTCGTATTTCCATGCTTTCTATTTATAGGGTGAGACAAGGTTTCAACCACCTCCCCCATTTCCATTAGCTACCTACATCGGTATCCGTATGGAGCCTAACACTCATGAATGCTCCAGGAGACGTCCACGACTCCTCCCAATTGATCTTGGGATCTTGAAACCACACAAATTCTCAATTGATACCAAGATGGGCCCTTCGATCCTTTGTGCGAATCCATTCTCTTTCCCCATGTGACTATGGGCTTTGACCTTGTGATTATTCATATGAAATCTTGGGATATTTCATTTTGAGATTTTTCACTCCCCTTGATTTCAAATCTCTTGATGTTCAATCCTGTGAAATGACCCATCTGGATTGACGGTTGGATTTTCTTTGATCTTGATGGCTAGGATCATTTACTCAAACAAAATCATCCACCCTCTGCTTGATAGGCTCTTTCCCTTTCTTTATCACTCTGATTCCATATGACCACCGACTGTGATCATGGGCCTGATTCCCAGGCGTTTCGAGAGCTCGCACTATATTTCCATGCTGAAATCTCTGAGTCGGGAAATCGCGATCACTTGGATCAGGTGAAACATGTTTCTTTGCATCGGACAACCCATATCGTTTTGCAACTTCACGTTTCGTGAGTCCTCATGAATCTTCCCTTTGACTTCTCCATTCTTCGAGTCAATGAAATGTTAATCTTGCGCCACGTGTCCTTCCCAAGATCAAAGGTTAGGATGGCCTTACGATTTCAGAACTCTATCTAACACTATACTTCATGTAACTCCATGATCCCAATCACTCAATGGTCATCGATTTGATTTTCCTGGTGGGTCTCTGCAGTTGAAAGATAATATTTCTCACTCACTTGATTTGATTCCATATCAGACCACTCTAAGTGTTGTGCTTGTGCTTCTAGTTGCAGCCTCTATAAATAAATACTTGGATTATTGGATGAGGACTAGGGAATGAAAAAGGATCAGTGACAAAGACCAAGAGAGAGAAGTGATCGAACTCAGAGAAAACAGAAAGGCTTAGGGCTGACACCTCTCAGGCCGAAAAAATAAGAAAACTATAAGACAAAAGGAAAAACCTTACGATTGGGTCTGCAAAAGGAGGAGAAACATGTAAAAATACAAACTTAGGTAGAAACCATAAACCCCTAAGGCTTTGACAAGTTTATTTGATAACAACAGGAACTAGTACAAAATAAATGGGTAAAGAAGAACACTGAACCAAGTAAGCAGTTCGACGCGCAGAAGGAAAAGGAGATATTTAAAGAATCTAGACAAGAATTTCAGAAGGAGGACATAGCGTCGACTTCAACTACGCAACATAACAAGGAAGCACTAGAATACGATATGCCTCCATCATTGGATCATACCAATGGGATGAAACCCATGGGACAAGTAAGTACAATTAAAGGATTTTTTTAATCATATGAAAAAGTTTTAAATGATCCATCATTTGTGGAAATATTGCAAAATATACTAGAAACATGTAGCAACGAGACGAAATAAAATCTAGAAAAAAAAACAGTTAATCACCTACACACAAGAAGAAGAACAAGTAGGGATTTTAGACCGAATTCTAACATTGGGGATTTCAATATGGGAGACATCATACTGGATATAGGATCTGAAGTTAATGTATTACCAAAGGAAACATGGCAATGCATGGGAGAGCCAAAATTAGGATACTCACCTGTTCAATTGAAACTAGAAAATCAACACAGAGTCCTACCAATAGGTAGACTGAAAGGAGTTAGAGTCGACCTAGATGGAGTGCACACTAAAGAAGATTTTGAAGTTATTGAAATAGTGGACGACACAACACCTTACTCGACATTGCTTGGTCTATATTGGGAATTTGACAATCGGGCCATAATCAATTTGAAGACCAGGAAAATAACATTTGAGTCAAGAGAATACAGGGTCATCGTGCCATTGGACCCATCATAAGGGGAGAGGTTTGTAGAACCTACTTGCCTAGACCTAGAAGAAATCGGCCAGTTGTACAGAACAACTATGCACGATGAGGATTACGTAAACCCAACTACAGATGGGGTACTCAGTTGGAAGAACATTACTTCATGTGAAACAAACTCAGACATCGGTTTAGAGAACTGGAAACAAAGGCTACATGAAGTATCCACGAGAAGATAGGAACAAATAGACCGCGCAGTAAGATGGGTCAGCACAAAAATCAGGGAACCACCCAATTTCCATGGAATGAATGATTTGGAAACATTCTTGACATAGTATGAAGACGTAGTGTTAGAGAATTAGAGAATGTTAGCACTTGACCTATCACTCAAGGCCACACGCATGATATGGTGGGGCACACACAAAGAGACAATCGTAGATTGGCACCAATGTAAGTGGTTATTGCACATAAGGTTCGACACAGAAAAGGAAAACAATAAGCAATAGAGGTATGATGGACAAGGGGCACTAGAAAAACACTTGGAGAAGTTAAGAACGCTGTGGAAAATGACACCCCCAAAGGAATGGCCTCATCACTTCATACACCCTCTAGAAGGAATACCAACGAACTGGTACATGGACCAGGAATTACACAAATGAACTATGACATGGATGACATTGCAATAGAGATTTACAGTCACTTTCTCATTCGAGTACAAGAACCCCAACATAGATGTCACACTTAAACGGATCAGAGAAGCAATATTCATCAAAGAACCAGAAATATAATTGATCACAGAAGAACAACAATGGAACAAACAGATAGTCAAGGAACTGTTTTGATGTTACCATGTATAGGAGGAAGCACTGGATGAAGAGGATCTGCACGATATTCAGATCGAATAAGAAGAAGGCGAAAGAGAGGTGGAAGGCCCACCCATAGAATCAAAATTCATTTCCATGCCGATCAAAGTAAAGAAAGTTAATATTGGGACAACCGAGAATCCCAAAATGGCGAGCATTGGATATTACTGGGATGAGCAAACAGTGGAAAGCATCACAAAGTTGTTGCATGAATACAGGGACTTGTTCCCTACAAAATTTACATAGATGAAGGGTACAGCTGGAGATTTAGGAGAAATTAATATACCACTCAGACCTGAAGCGAGACCTATTAGACAACGACCCTATAGACTAAACCCAATATATAAACAAAAATTCAAAGCTGAGATCGACAGGATGCTTGAAGCCGACATCATAGAATCGGTTGAGGAGTCAGCATGGATAAGTCCGATGGTAGTTTAGGAAAATAAGAAAGGAGGGATCCTGATATTCTTTGACTTGAGAAAGTTGAGCGATGCATGCCTACACGACCCATTCCCTACACCTTTCACGGACGAAGTGTTAGAGAACGTAGGAGGACATGAAGCTTACTCATTCACTGATGAATTCTCAGGCTACCATTAGATCAAGATAACACAAGAAGACAGATACAAGACCGCATTGGGGAACAAAATGGGGATCATATCAGTACACAGTCATGTCGTTTGGACTGAAGAATGCACCAACAATATTTTCTAGAGTAGTCATTGTTGTGTTTAAGGAATTCATCCACCAGTTTATCGAAGTATATCTAGATGATTGGACAATATATAGTTTATTTAAAAACCATGTAGAAGTGATACTCTTAATGTTAGAAAGATGCAGACAGTGTCATATATCATTGACTATAGAGAAATGCATATTTGGAACACCGTTTGGGATACTATTGGGCCATATAGTATGCAAACAAGGTTTGATAGTAGATCCTACAAAAATTGCAGTGATTGTTGACTTGCCAGCACCAAAAATAGTTTCTCAGCTAAGAGCGATGTTAGGACACACGGGATACTATAGAAAATTCATCAAAGGATATGCGCAGAAGACTGCACCAATGGAAAATTGGTTAAGAAAGGATACAAAGTTTCAGTGGAATGACGAGTGTCAACACGGTTTGGATACCTTGAAGGAAAAGATGGTTATTGTGCTTATATTAGTACTTCCAGACTGGGAGAATAAATTCCACGTCCATGAAGATGCATCAGCGATAGAAATTGGAGCTATCTTGGTGCATACGGAAGCAGGAGACTTAGATCACCCGATAACATTTACCAACAAAAATTTATCAGACTCAAAACATAACTATAACACGAAAGAAAGAGAAGGTCTGGCTATGGTCTATGCACTCTAGAAGTTCAAACATTACTTATTAGGGAACCATTTTAATATGTTCACAAATCACTCAAACCTGAAATATCTAGTCAACAAGCCAATGTTGTGGGGGGAGAATCTATCGATGGTTACTACTATTTCAACAATTTGACTTTGAAGTAATAATCAAACCAGGAAAATTGAATGCAAGACCTGACCACTTATCAAGGGTCAGCAATGGAGAAGAACCTACGAGCTTAAAAGACAACTTTCTGGATGCACATTTATTTTCAGTTCAGATCTCTGATGAATACTTTGTAGACATCATTCATTATTTGAGTATAAGTACCGTACCATAAGAATATAGTACTGTGAAGAAGAAAAACCTGGTAGTTTGTGGTGCCGACTATCAACTGATTCCAGGACATTTATATAAAATGGGTGTAGATATCATCTTTTGAAGATACGTGTTAGAGCGTGAAAGACCAAGAGTTTTAGCAGAATCCCACGAAGGAATAGTAGGAGGGAATTATGCAAGTAAATCTACCTCACAGAAGGTATTGCACGCAAGACTTTTGTGTCCAATGATTCATAGAGATTCAAAGGAATACTGTCAAACATGCGATGTTTGTCAACGGGTAGGCAAACCCAACAGAAGAGACGAGATGCCATTATGACCATAAGTAACATTAAAGGCACTAGACAAGTGGGCAATACAATTTGTGGGACCAATCAACCCACCAGCCAAAAGAATAGGAGAAAGGTACATTATCACCACGATGGAGTATCTAACAAGATGGACGGAAGCCACACTAGTGAAGGATTACATCACAGAAAAAACAACACACTTTCTATTTGAAAAATTCATTACCATATTTGAGTTCCCAAGAGTTTTGACGAGCGACCAAGGAACACACTTCATAAATAGAACCATCAATGCTATGACCAAAGAGTGTTAAGTCCATCACTAGAAGAGCACACCGTATCATCCACAACCAAATGGCACAGTGGAAGCATTCAACAAAATTTTGGAGAACAGACTGAAAAATATTTTCAATGTCAATAGGGATGACTGGGACCTCAAAGTACCAGCAATATTATGGGCATACAGGACTACATGCAAAAGGTTGATAGGGAACATGCCATTTAAACTGGTTTATGGCCAAGAAGCAGTGGTGCCATTAGAATTTTTAGTCTCAAGCTTGCACGTAGCAACCATCACACAACTGACAGAATGAGGTGCAGTATAGGAGAGACTGAATCAATTACTGATCATGGATGAAGACCGACTCTTTGTAGGATTCCACCAACAAGTTCAGAAATCAAGAGACAAAGCTTGGCACGAGTTGAGTGCTCAACACACCCTAAAAGTTTTGTGACCATTTCCTTTTGGGTACCACCTTGTTTTCCACCTTTGATTGTTCTCGCTTCGGTCTAATACTGATAATCCACTTATATTATATGTTTCATGTCTTAAGTTTATCTTGAACATACAACAAAGAACCATCTTAAGAGACACAACGACTACTCAAGGAATCAACGACCCAGAATTTTCCTGACTCCCTAGAGAAGTTTAGCATCGGAGAAAGATTAAGGTGGAGAAAATCATTTTGAGAAGTCAAAGTAGTCAAGTACTGACCTTCGTCGGTGTCAGATGATAGTAGTATTTCTTTCTTACGAACAACCTCCGAAAATATTTAGCCGAAGGCCGATCCTTTCGGTTTCAGCAGAGAAGTCTAATAATGAGTGCCACACAAAAGAGGAGTTCCACCGCCGATGCCCAAAACGTTCACTTAATCACCAATCCAATTGTCATCAGTATCGGGAGTTTAATAAAGAAGATAGAAGTATGGATAAGTCATCTAAATAGAATTCGATCCCTGATCTTTATGAAGGTAAGACGTGACGTGACATTTAACCCCTAGCCGTGTCAAGTACTTCGCATTCAAAGCCTTAGTTAATTCATAGATTGTGCATTAGTTACTAGCTCATGTGCGAATCAAAAGGGAATTGTTAAACTCACTGATACAATTCATCTCCATCTGTTCCTCCGCCTTCAACCAGTTAAGTTTCAGTGACAGAAATCCGATAGCGGTTTATTTTGAAATCTGCATTTATCACCCATATTAACTAATTGATATGACTGGTAGTATCTCCTAGTTATATTCTTTCGAGAAATTTTATGTGATCCCACTCTACAGGGCAAGGAATTCAAAAAAAACAGGAGAATGAAGCCACCAGTCCAGAGGAATCATCTGAAGTCCAATGAGTATTAAACAATTATCTTAGCAAGCATTACAGGTATGGGTTTGCTTGTGGTTTTACGCTTCATTTGTATATGTTCTCACTTGATGTTGCTCTGTATACATGTTCTAATGGTGGCTTTTATTGCAGGGACAATGCCTCCAAAGAAGCCATCTACCAAGAAATCACCACGGGCGCCAAAGCTACAAGAATCGGAAATAGGAGAAGGCTCCTCCCCAGCAGTTGCAAGATAATTAGAGTTTTCTCCTAAGCCAGTGTCCATCATCAAGGCAATCACCAAGGAGCCCTTTTTCCATCCCCCAACTTTCGGGGATACAGAGGCAAGCATTGGAGCAAAGACAACTTTTCTTCACTGGGAAGAAGTCTTCAAGAAGATTAAGAAAGAAGAACCCCTCGAATATACTCCACACAGCAACCCTGATACAAGGAAGCTCGATGACGAGGTCCTCCAAAATATTCACAGGGCTTATTTGCACATGGTGGCAAGATGGTCTCTGGTTTTCCCTTGCGTCGAGATATTAAAGTGGCTCATTGATGACATCGATGCATATAAATGTTTGATTAATTATGACAATGGTGAATGCATCGGGGTTTTCCTGCCATCAGAAGTTCAAAGATACTACAAACTCACTGAGTCTGGAGAAAAGTCGAGTGTTTGGACCCAATTCATCACTAGGTGAGAAAATAAAGGGTGATTTACATGCCCAGTTGGGTCTTGCTAGGCATGACAACTATAGAGGAAAGGGTTAGAGAAATAAAAGAAAAAACAATAAACAAGAATTAAATTAAAACAAACTAAAACTATGAGCATATAAAAAATAAATAACAAACACAATGGACCAATATCACCAATGTTTTTAGGCTGATCTATTGATGAAATCCAAAGCACAATGAAGAAAGGGAACTGTGGTTCCTTCTTCCTCCAAAGGAAGGCTCTTGAGGCCCTCACAAACTTGCTCTTCTTACAATGAAAAAGATAAAAATGATGGTGAAAGAACTCAAAGCATATCCACTCAAGGGAGAGGTGGATAGCTCAATGAAATGGTGCCAAAGGTGTTATTGTCAAAGAATGAGTCCTTAACAATATTAGCAACATAACAATACATGGAATTCCTTGAGAAAATGATGTTTCTTCATGGGTTTTTATAGCATGGCATTGAGTGATTATGTAACCTCTTTGGAGTGTGAAAAGGGGCTCTTTAGGGCTCAATTAGGTATTTGACCAGCCTACCATGCAGATTCAGCTCAGATTTGATGTCAAATCGTCTTGGGAGTTGATCCATTAGTGGTTGGGAGGCCGACCAATTTAAATAAATGCGTCGTTTAGCAGGTGCACGGGTTTTTGCGCCCACAGCCGCGCGTCGTGCGGACATGCACACATGGTACGTTTTTGTTCTGCGCATATGTGAGCACACCCAGATTATGTAAAGCGCCCTTCAATTTTTTGGTTACTTTGTATAGTTTTTGACCCTTTTGCAATGCTGTGAATGTGGTTCAGTGCCATGAATAGCTTCATTCCTGTTTTGACGATGCCGAGTTCTTGTCGCCATGTGCGGACAAAATTTCAGTGATAACAGATGCCCCCTGATGGACGAGGTTAGGAGCATACATATAGCCGAAATCCATCAATGTTTCTTTTACTGAGAATGGTGTTGTGAGAGAGAGCAAGAGTGGGACCGTGTAGAGCAATCCTTTGGAGAAGAAAGGAACTGGTAGAACCCAACCTTCTAGAAGGTGCGTAACAATATACAACTGTGTACAAACGAGGCGGGCATGCCCCATGCTCGTGCTATGTAACTCTGAAAAAAAATAAAAATAAAAAATGAATAAAGTGTTGGTGTAGACAACTGCAGCGCCCTCGGGGGCAGTAATGATAATGGCAGAAGACAATTCTGCAAAGGAACATACCCTGAACAAGAGTCAATGATCGCAGTAATAAGCAGTGATGATGATGTGGGCATTGATGGCCCGACCGAGTTCAGAGGTCTTCGGCAAGTGATAATAATAACTGCAATAGTCACAAAGTAAGACCCACCGTAACATGAGAAAGTTTTCGCGTCGAATGTTATGGGGGTCAACGACAGCAGGAAGCAATGGTGTTTCCCCCTGTGTCGTCCGAGATCTCTCATTGAATGGAAAATGAGAATCAAGATACTGTCGTCCTTCTGGAAAATTGTGCTGATGTCGACAAAAGGGGGACGCGACTCCTAGAAGCAAAGGGCTTCGCGGAATCTACTGTGGTGAGGAAGTGGCAGAGGTACATGGACAAAGTCAAGAAGTGGGAAGACTCAAGACTGCCCTTGATTGGAGGGTGTATGATATAATGAGTGGCCGCAACCGTGTGACAAGATCGAGTGTCAGGGGGACGACAAGACCAGTGATAAGTTGTGCCAGAGGCAGGACAAAGTGAACAAATTCAGAGGGTAAAGGTAAGTGACCTGGGTAGTACTCTGAAGATATGGACGATGCCAGCAAGGGTAAATGAGAAGTAATGCTCCAACCAAGGGTGACATGGGTTGCGTGTGGCCAAAATGAAAGCAGGTCGCCAACAGTGATGACAAAAGCAAATAACTGGAAATAAAGGTTTTTGTACAATAAATAATGAATAAGTTTTGGAAAAAATGTACAAATACAGAAACAAGTGCCCCAGTGTGAAATGAGTGCCCCAGGGAGGCAGCAATTTCTTGGAAAACTGATGGAGGGTGGGGGCCTCATTGGTGAGTTTCTGTATGAGGTAGGTGAAATGAAGATAGGTTTGCAGATGGGCAAACTGATGATGGATGAAATGGTGGGTTCGTGATCTTGCGGAGGTGCAGGTAAAAAGAACATAACCATAAAGAGATGAGCCGAGAGTCCATATGGGAAGCTAGCAAAATGAGGAGAAGAAGTATGTGGTTGATCTGCAACATGATGAAAGACTATCGGGACTCCCATCCCTAAAGGGTAATGAAGAACAGCATGAGTGTCAAAAAGTGCCAAAAGGTGCTATGAATGGGACAACTCATGTGGGTGAGAATGCTACCGGGTTACAGTACCGATGATGCAAATGGAGGTGTGAGTACTGCAGAGCCAGGAATGAGGATCCTAAAGGCGAATATCAGAGGGGTATGACTGGAAAATGTAAATGCAGTACAACGGGGGAAGACTACATGCCAGTGCTGAAGATATACCTGAAGGGATGATGTTGATGACCGATGGGCAAGTACCTGCGCACAGAACAACCAAATACCCAAAGTGAACAATATCTGAAGAGAATCAAAGATATGAGCATGTATTTGACAAATGTGACAATGCACATGTGTACTTGACCATGATATGAAAAAGGGGTGCCCCGGGGGCTCAGGATGAAAAGTGACCTAGGGACGGCTATGATGTAGGCGGCGAGATGCTGATCCCGTGGCTGAAGACGGTTCGAAAAATGGACACCTTGGGCTCCCGGAATGTTGAGTGGAAGTTTGGAAAAAATCCTATATATAGTTGTAGGGCCCACATTGCCACCTCATTTGTACCTGCTGCTACAGTGATTGGACGAGCAGATTGCAGAGGAGATTTGGAGTTTCAGGGAGCATGAGGTATTCGATCGACGGTGTGCGAGTCTCAGGTTAGTGGTCTGATCATCTTGCATAGAAATAGGTTTCTAATTTTTGGGCAGGGTAGGTACGGGGGGCCGTACAGGGGGTTTAAGGGGAATTTTTATAGGATGTGGGCCCGCATGTGTGGGCGATTCAGTGGAAGGCGCGCATACATGCGCGCCTGTCCACATAATAAACGCGCATGGGTGCGCGTGGGTGAGAATTTAAGGCGCGCCCTACGGGCGTGCCTGTGAGGTGAACAGGCGCGCATTAGTGCACTCCTGTGGGGTGAATAGGTGCGCTCCAGAGCGCGCCTGTGGGTTTGACAGGCGCGCCTTTGCGCGCACCTATATTGTGAACAGGCGCGCTCACGAGCGTGCCTGTGAGAAAAATAGGTGCGCATACGTGCGCGCCTGTATAGTGAATAGGTGCGCATGTGTGCGTGCCTGTGGGTGGTAAAACCGCGCCTTTGAGGCACGTTTTAAGGGTAAAAAATGAGCCTGTTTGATGCATAGGATGTCTGCATAAGCTAATATAGGACTCTGTGTTGTGTGCAGGTGGCTAGCCGTGACCATGGATGTGCGGTGGCGTGAGCGAGACTGGTAACAGTTGCGAGATGCTGTGGCCAATGCAGGGCCTGCAGTTCGAGCGGCTTTAGCAACCAGTGGGTTGCTAAAGTTTTTTGAGTGCCCGTTGATATGGGCACATGAGTACTTACTCCAGTTCCTGCTCCAGATGTGGAGCCCAGATCTGCACTGCTTCCTCGTGCAAGGAGAGAAGATCCCCTTCACTGCGATGGAGGATATATATTTCTTGACTGGGCTCCCCTTCCAGGGAACACCGTTGCTGGCAGAGCCTGTGCTGCCGAGGGATACACACCTGGCTGATGTCGCCCGATGATATTGCTCAGGCGAGAACTACATGTCGGGGACTGTAGTGAGTGTGAGCAGTCTAGATTCCCTTTTGCATCGTTGCATAGCAGCGATGATTGTTCGGGTGTATGGGTCACTGGCGACCCAACGGATCAGTGGTGGCCAGCTGTTGGTGATGGAGAGGGTGGTGGTGGGCCGTGAGCGGTTCGCCTGGGGTTTGACACTGCACGCGCGGATGATCACGCAGCTGGACTGTTGTCGGTCCATAGGTACGGGGGAGTTTGCGTTCGGCTCGATCCTGGTAGCCTATTTCTTAGAGAGGGTGTCGATGCTGCGCCCGAGGGTTTTATTAGAGGTGCCAGGGGCACGAGAGCCGCGCTTGAGGCGGTGGTCATCAATTTTGGTTCGCCACGGTGGTGGCGAAGGTGGCCATTATTTTACGGTGCAGGTGGCACAGATATGGCGGCAAATGCTGCAGGTCATACTTCAATACCCCTATGCAGGGGTTGACTTCCGGGGGGACCCAAACACGGTGTTGCCTCCTGGGGAGGTGTTCGACCATCGAGGTATGTTGTGTATTTGTATGTTTTGATTTATGTTAGCTTTTGATATATCAGTTCATATGTATGATGTATAGACACTGATACAATTTGTTGTTTGTTGCTTTGTGCATGTGCAGATTTGGCACCTCGTGGGTGTGAGGTGGAGTTGTATAGAGCGTCGGTTCAGTGAGAGTCGGAGAGACCTCCACATGGAGAGAGGCGGCGACGGGATGAGGCCGTTGGGCGACCTGCCGAGCCCGAGAGGGCAGCAAGGAGACGCCGATTCGACGATCCTGGTGCAGGGCCATCACATGCTCCTCCGGCTGCAGCCAGAGTAGATTTGGATGATATACGCCGTCGTCTGGAGACGGTGTTGCAGGACGTGCCTGAGGGCATGTGGATCCGTATCCAGGACGAGGGGTTCCTAGAGCAGTGTATCGGATTACTGCCACCATGGCGGGGCATAGTGCGGCGAGCAGCTGTGCTCGCCGCGATGACTAGTGGACGCCTGCCGCCGGGGCAGGAGGGTCCTGCAGGTGTTCCACCACCACCGCCCGGGGCAGGTGGGGGTGGGCCACCACCGCCTCCTGAGGGAGGGGCAGCTGGGGGTGCGATAGAGGCACCTTGATTGTATATTGTATATTTTTTGATTGTATATAGGCTGGTGAGCCGTGTTTTGTACCGAGGGACTATGATAGCCTGCGGGCACATGTATTTTATGTATGTAAACAGTCGGATGGCCTGATAGACCTTGATATATATATATGAGTATACATCTTTTTGAGATTCAAATGTTGTTTACATGTGTTTTGTGTTGACGATGATGATGCCTATGCTATATATATGTTGTGACAGGATGTATGAGATGTTTATGTATGTGTAGCTTGATGTGATATATGCCAATCTAACACCATGTTAGCTATTTCATCAGTTGTTTGATTCAATTGTCTTGGAATATGTGTAAATGTAATGGAATAAAAATGTCGAGATAATAATCTAACCTGCAGGTATTTGTGAAAGAGGCATGGATCGCGTACACGGTATACATTGTTGAGCTGGAGAACGACTAGTTGGGAGTCGAGGAAGACGCTAAGGTGATGAATATGATGATGTTGGGCGTCGGTTAGGAGGCCAATGACAGCGGTGTATTCGGCTTGGTTGTTGGTTGCTGGTCCCAAACATATACCGCTGGAATGTAGCATTTCATGTGATGGGGTGTAGAGAGCCCAAGCAGCCGAAGCGAGATTTTGTGTCCAACAGCTGGCGCCGTCGGCATAACCGATGTGGTAAGATGGTGAAGGAAGAATCTGTCAATAGCACAAAGGATAGTTTATATGAGGGAGAAAAATATTAAAAACGCTAGAAAAAAAGAAAATAACCTAAAGTAGCATGACTACGTTTAAGCATAAAATTTCTTGAGGTATAACCCATTGACGGGTTCCTTGAGCGAGAGGCCTTCTGGGGAGGCCAGGATGTATGCGCCTTTGGTGAGGCAATGTTGGATGATGTAAGGGCCATGCCAAAGCGATTCGAATTTTCCATGCCCAAAGGTATCATGAGCGATATCATAGGCCATGACAAGGTCGCCTTCGGGGAATGATCGAAGGTTGACATGGCGATCAAAGGTAGCCTTGGATCATTTTTTAGCTGCCTCGTTGTTCTATAATGAAGATCGACGATATTCATCCATTGACTCCAAGTTCAGCAAGCGCTGCTCCATTGGAGCAGTGTCAGGTAATAGCTCAATTGCGGTGCAAAGAGTGGGAATTTCACACTCGATGGGAAGAGTTGCCTCGATCCCATGGACTAAATGAAATGGCGTGAAACCTGTAGCGGTCTTTACTGCTGTTCGATAAGCCCATAGCACAGAAAATAACATATGGTGCCAATTGGTCTTATGTTTATTAACCGTGCGCTGTAACATGGTCTTGAGGACTTTGTTCACTGCCTCGACCTGTTCGTTTGACTGAGGGTAATATGGTGAGGAAAACTTGTGAGAGAAGCCTAACCAAGATGAGAGTTCAACGAAGATCTCATTCTCGAAGTGTTTCCCGTGGTTGGAAACAAGTTGGAGTGGTACGCCAAAACGGGAGATGATGTGGTTAAAGAAAAAACACGCTGCAGTGTCAACGGTGTTGTTGAAGGTGGGCATAGCTTCGGCCCATTTGGTGAAGTAATCAACGGCGACCACAATGTATTTTTGACCATTGCTGGAGGGGGGATTACAACTCATAAAGTCAATGCCCCATTTTCAAAAGGGGCCTGCAGTAATGACAGGGTGAAGAAGAGCGGGGGGAGCACGGGTTTTGTTGGCATAGAGCTGACATTGCTCACATCGTTTCACGGCATGTATGCAATCATGAAACAGGGTAG
>ML813739.1:153808-173379 GCA_009831015.1 Picea engelmannii
CATGACAGCTGTAGAGGAAAGGGTTAGAGAAATAAAAACAAAAACAATAAACAAGAATTAAATTAAAACAAACTAAAACTATGAGCATATAAAAAAGAAATAACAAACACAATGGACCAATATCACCAATGTTTTTAGGTTGACCTATTGATGAAATCCAAAGCACAATGAAGAAAGGGAATTGTGGTTCCTTCTTCCTCCAAAGGAAGGCTCTTGAGGCCCTCACAAACTTTCTCTCCTTACAATGAAAAAGATGAAAATGATGGTGAAAGAACTCAAAGCATATCCACTCAAGGGAGAGGTGGATAGCTCAATGAAATGGTGCCAAAGGTGTTATTGTCAAAGAATGAGTCCTTAACAATCTTAGCAGCATAACAATACATGGAATTCCTTGAGAAAATGATGTTTCTTCATGGATTTTTATAGCATGGCATTGGGTGATTATGTAACCTCTTTGGAGTGTGAAAAGGGGCTCTTTAGGGATCAATTAGGTCTTTGACCAGCCTACCATGTAGATTCAGCTCAGATTTGATATCAAATCGGCTTGGGAGCTGATCCATTAGTGGTTGGGAGGCCGACCAATTTCAATAAATGTGTCGTTTAGCAGGTGCGCGGGTTTTTGCGCCCACATCCGCGCGTCGTGCACGCATGCGCGCATGGTACATTTTTGTTCCGCGCATATGCGCGCACACCCAGATTATGTAAAGCGCCCTTCAATTTTTTGGTTACTTTGTATAGTTTTTTACCCTTTTGCAATGCTGTGAATGTGGTTCAGTGCCATGAATAGCTTCATTCCTGTTTTGACGATGCTGAGTTCTTGTCGCCATGTGCGGATGAAATTTCAGTGATAACATCGAGCACTGATTTTGTGCTAAGTTTCTATGCTTCTCACGACACTAGAAAAATCATGGCATCTTGGTGGAGGGAAGACAAGAAATTCATGCACCGAACTTCTGACTGGTACCTGACGGTCAATCTCAGGGAATCATATGCCTATCTCATGGCCCTTCTCTACAGATTGCATGGGGAGAAAGACTTCTCCTAGTTTTCGGAAGCTCGGATGCCTCTGGATTTTGCAGTCGCCATTTCAGGCACCAGTTTCAATTAAGGTGCTATCATCTCTAACCAGTTGAGCACCTTCATAAAACAGGCCTAGACACTAAAGGAGGGAGATACCCTCACCTTCTACATGGCTTCGTATCTACTAGACGTCATCTACGCCAGGAACTCTTTTGTCGGGATGAACTTGAATTGGCACCCTTCGGAGCTCCCAGTCCATGTATACTACAACATCTTGTGGGAAAACAAGATTTTCGGCACCACAGGGGAACCAAATTTATTTCTCTTTTATGTTCCTGAACGACTAGTGTTAGGAGAAATATTCTATCAAACCATCATACAAGGATACAATGCAACTTTAGTAAAATACAAGAAGAGGGATTTCATACCATATGGGTTTCATATTGGCTTCTGCATGGTCAAAGACACCACGCATGCTAAACAACTTGGGCTAGGTCAATTGGAATTTCGGTTCCAAACTAGCCGATTTCGCAAACACGATCCCAAGGGATTGGTCCTACAACATGCGTCACAGGTATCATCCTATTGGCCTTATGCCCATGATCGATTTGAGGATGAAATTTTCACCAAGAACTCTCAAGACTGGGATATGGTGGCATCCAGGAAGGTTGATCCTAGAGGAACCAGGTTTAGAGCAATGAGCTATGAAGAGCAGGCCACGTTTTTGGAGCAAGCAGTTCAAGGAGTTGGCCGATGCCCTGAAGCAGCAGGAGCATATGAATTGGAGGAAGAAACAAATGATCCCCAAGAAGACATTGAGATCGCAGAAGCTCATCAGGGATCCCCGGTACAAATCAAAGATTTCCTTGAAGATCAAATGGCTCAAGAGAGTGGTGCACTTTTATACCACCAAGCTCAACTGCTAATGAAACAGATGCAGGACAACCCTCATCTTGCCATAAGTCCCGAGATTTAAACTACCTTCTGAAGCATCCCAATGGAACCAAGCGATCCTGGTCTCACAGTCGTCGATGGCACAATGGGTCAGGCAATCCCGAATCTATGATATTACTAATTGATCCCTCGAGAGAAGGAACAAATCAACCAGAGACGGGTTAGGTTTCGATAGAAACACAAGCGCCCAACCCCTTGATCATGCTTATACACATATACAACAATGATGAGAACACGAAGCCCTCTCGTGGTACCCCGGTGCACATCCAAGAAGAAGAAGGTCCCGAAAAGACCCCTTCCCCAAGTCCCAAAAAGGTCTCTTATGTTGGGCCAGGGGTTCAGGACCAGGGAGTCCCACATAAGGAAGCTGAAGCTTAAGGTAATCTCAATACAGGAAAGTTTGATGAACCAAAAATAGATGTATTCCCGAGTGATGAGACTTCATAGAAGGAAATCGGCAGTTCCACAATCAATGTGCAAGTAAGTTGCAAGTTTATGCCTGACACCTCTATCCTGCCCAATACCCAGATCCACGGTGAGAAACAAGTAGAAGTTGGATCTACAAGGTAGAATGAAGAAGTTAGAGAGCCCACTCTTGAACAAATATACACTACGGGAAGCTTGGGAAACAATCTCACATGGGGCGATCAGTAGATACCAGACCTGGTAGATGAGGTCGCAGACATCTATGTGATATCCTATGATCAAAAGAGAAAGGCTATCATACAGAGGACTACAAAGAAGAGAAGAATCACCCTGGATCAGTCCATAATAGTCATCACTGAGGAGAATTTAATCGATACAACATCCGCTAGTACATCTTAGCTGATTGGTGTGGGAAAATCCCTCTCAGAGGTTTCCCAGGACAGAGCCAGGAGAGATGAAAAGGTACTTGTCACTGCCCAAAAGGAGCTCGAACACTTGCACAATCTTTTCGATTACTATAAGGGTGCTACACAAACATCTATGTATTTAAAATATGATTTCGGTAAAGTTTACGATGAGTTCAAGAAGGAAAGACATTTGTTAATCTTGAATATAGACGAATTCTAGAAAGACACTCTCATGGCACTCGTGACATGTAAGGAAATTGAGCGATGGTATGAGAAGGCACAGTAGGTGGTGGAGAGGCTCGAGTTTATTGAGGCAGTCCAAAAAGGCTGAGAAAAAGAATAACATGACATTCGGCTAGTAAGTAAAAGAATTCTCAATCACATGAAGTGATCAACCGAATACTGGGCCAAAATTCCTCAAATCCCACATGAAGAAATCCAAGAACAATGGGCCAGGTGTCAAAAGCACTAGGATAAAATCAATAAAATAATGAAAGACATGGGACTCCTCGAGTATGGTACCCCTGATATGTTTATCAACCTAAATGAAATAATCAAGATGTGCACTGAATAAGATGTGTTATGGGCCAAAGAATGTGCAAGGGTCACTGATGCAAAGCCAGGGCAAGTACAATAGTTCACAGGACATCCAATCAAAGCCAGAACCATGCTTCAGAAATTGAACTTCAACCTCGCAAAGTATCGGGCACACACAACAGACATCGGGGGAATATATGCGGCTCCAATGGAACAACACAAATTTCCATGGGCCAAAACCTGTGGAGAACTCTTTATCAGATGGTCTTATTATGAAAGAGCCCACCCTTTTCAAGAAACAACTAGAGTGGACCGTTGAAATACTGTTAGATGATAATGTCACGTGGCGACTTTTTATTAGCTCAAATTGTATTTTACCATTAATTACTGTTAAGACTTTACATTATAAATAGGGACATCGACCGATGGTCAAAAGGTTGATGGTTGTTGCAAGAATGCTTTTTCTTTTGGTTGTTGATAATTATTTTGATACGTCTATGAATTAAGAAGCCCTTCTAAACCAAAGACAAGCTATTTTTCATTAGATGTATGTGATTGGAGTTTGAGAAGAATTACTTCCTTTCCTGTTCCATGAATGTTGCAGTGAATGCTTAAGAGCAATTAATTCTATTGTCAAGTTATCTGGTGCAATGTCTTGATGTTCTTTTCTTTAAATGATGAAAGTAAAGCGTTGTGCTTCTATGTGATGAATGTCCTGGTAAGTGAATTATTTTTCTTACCGTGATCTGGATTACATATGTGTTTCTTTTTCTTTATGCTAAGTAGTTTACCTCAGCTATGTGATGAGTTTCTTGGTAGATGAATTATTTTTCTTGCCATGATCTTGATTGCATATACGTTTTCTTTCTGTTAAGTAGTTTTCTCATATAGTAGTTGGATGCTTGTTTGGTTAGAGTATTATTACTATTCCCTCTAGCATAAGATCTTTGTCTACATGCTCGAGCAACGAGTTATCCCAAGATTGATCCCTTCCCAATAGTTAAAATTTTTGTCCTATCTTTGTCAAGTTGGTTTATACTGGCTTTCATATCTCATACCAACCCCCATCTAAGAGAGAATACATAGAAGAACTATCCCAAGTGAAGGAAGACCCTTCACCCGAAAACACAAAAGCTCATCGATAATTTGGCCAAATCGTAAGATCTGGAGAACCATTCCACTCCAAATGCTGCAGAGTCTAATTGGGCCTTGGTGGTGGGTTTGGTTCCTATAGTTGAGTCAGGGGATTTAGGCCCCATCAACAAAATTGGCTCTAGATGGAGGGCCTGAGAATGAATGGATGGATATGCAAGTTTCCTGACATTTCGAACAACCTATATATTCGTAACATCCCACAAGTATGGCTAGTCATCCAACAAACAACCCACCTTTACCGAGTACTCTTGAAGTGGATAACTCACCCCACTCTGAGGAAGGATATCTTCACCCTAAAATACTTTATGTCCCCCCTCACAAGGAAGTGAATCAGTTTATAAGGATTACCAGAGCCTGCGCCTGGAAAATCGGCACATTGCACTTCACCCCCATCCTCCCTCGAAGAAAACAACAAAGAAGACTAGTAGTCATCATTCCTGAGGAAGTTTTTTTACATTCCATCGAAGACTTAATATATTTTGCGATCACTGAAATCCAAGAACCTCTTGACCTCATACCCGAGACGTCAGTCGACGACATCTCCGAACCTAACGACCTTTCGAAAGAGGAAGATCCTGACTCCGACTCTGAAGATATGGAAGGGAACAATGGTCATGAGGAGGAGAGAGAAGTTCCCCTTCAAGACAAATAACCTTGGTTGACCAAGGACATCATGGCTGTCCCGGGACAAGTACACAATCTCCCTCGGAACCTGGAAAAGCTTCTCCTGAAGTATGATCCTGAAACCTCAGGATTTCCCAAATATCATATCAAGAAATTCATACTCACGATCAGGCTTATGAACGTTCAACATGAAGACGTAGTATGCATAATTTTCCCCTAAACATTTGAGAACTCGGCTTCAACATGGTATTTTAATTTTCCAGTAGGATCCATAACTAGATGGACTAAGTTCCAAAAGGATTTCCTAGACAAATTCACCGAAGAAACTACCACGGGAGCCCTTATGGATGAATTATTCATAGCCACCATGACCCAAAAAGAAAGGGTCAAATATTTCAATCAAATATCCACGACTATCCTAAAAAAAATTCAGCCCGTGGTGAAACCTACTCAAGATTTGCAAATCAAGGTCTATGCCAACGCGCTTCCGGCCTCTATTTCAATGTTCATTAAGAGAGCCTCTAAGTAAACCCTTGCGAAGAATTTCGAAGAGGCCAAGACGATAGAGTTCCATATGAAAGGATGTAAATAAGGCCAGGCCTCTCTAGCAAGAAAAGAAAGCCACCCCCCTCCTAGGAGAGGACTCCTCTTGACTAGACCATCGGGGAAGCCAGCTGAAAAAACTCTCAATAAAGGTAATGGGGATATAGAAGACCTGCAACGCATGGTCAAGAAACTATCAAATGAGATTATAGATATGAAAAGAAATGCAGGTGAGGGAAGCCAAAGCCAAAGACCCTATAAGCCTTTCTTTAAAAGAAACAAGCTGTTCAAAGAAATTGAACCTCCCCCAGCCAACCTAAACGTTGATCTAGGGAATGTCACGTATGATTCTTTTTGTACTTACCACCAAGAGAACCACTCAGAAATGGAATTCCCTCAGTGGGTCCATGCCATGAATTTAATAGCCAATCATTTTCTAGACGAAGTCACTCTGACCAAACCATCCAACAGTTCAACCTTTAATATCGTCGATCAGAAAGAGGCTGACCCACCTCAAGACATGACCATGCTGATATGTGATCCCAATGTGATTGTGTCTTCGGATGATTTGTTTAAATCTCAGGGACCACCCAGAGAGATATCGATGATAAAGACACGTAGTAAGGGTCAACCCAACCCATAAGATACTGATGCCACCCGTGCCTCACAAAGTAAATTAACTCCTGATTGCCCGAGAATACCTTTCTCTCTCGGTAAAAAACCTATAATTATCCATACTCATGATTCTCCTAAATTAGATTACAATGTAGTAGAAGATTTGAAGAAGCTGAAATCTAATGTATCGATTATGGACATATGTAGAAACCCTCAACAGAAATACCTTATGTTGCAAGCTCTAAGTTCGGTAAAAAACCCAACCACTAATGATGGTCAGGAGAAGAATATTCCCCCTACAAATTTGGCAAGCAAACCAACGATAAACACCTACTCAGAAGGCAGGAAGGAGAGGCCTTTTGTACCACCTTTCCATTTAACATTCGAAGTCTTCAACAGGAATCTCCACAATTGTCTGGTAGACTCCAGAGCGTCTTCTAATGTCATGCCCTTGGTCGTTTATAACAAATTAGGTGTTTTCCCTCTAAAAAGTGATAAGAATGTCATACAACTAGACAAGACCCAGGTCAAGGTCATGGGGGATCTCAAAGAGGTGATGATCAGGATAGCCACTCATCCTAATTTTGTGCATGTGATTGACATCATTGTGGTGGATATCCCTGAGGCATATGGGCTATTATTGAGCCGTGATTGGTCTGAAAAACTAAACGGATACTTTAGCACAGACTGGGCACACCTTTGGATATCGCTGAAGGGATACAAGAACATGATAAGAATCGATAGGGAAAGATACCTGAAACATACGGTCACTGACCTGGAAACCCCAAACTAACCAGCCTCTACCAATTTTCCCATACTAGGGAAATATTCTTGTGATTCTCACTTTGGAAATTTTTATCCTCTCCTATCCGATGTTTCTCTTACTCAAAACTCCAAAATGACCTTTCAAGAAGAATTCCCAATGCCAATGGAAGATTCTCTCTTTTGTCAAAACCTAGTGTTAGGTCTTCCAGAAGAAAAGATTGAACAACGGAAAATTGATTGGGATAGAAATCATCGCTTGCGATTTTGGACCCTTTATTTTGATGGATCCAAGTCACAAGAGGGTTCGGGAGCAAGGTGCATCCTCATCGATCAAAAGGGTAAACGCCATTTCTTGTCTTGTAGACTAGAATTCGAGTGCACCAACAACACTGCTGAGTATGAATCCCTGGTACAAGGGTTAAAGAAATCCATAGATATTAATGTCAAGGAATTAAAGGTGTTCGGAGACTCGGAAATCATCATTAGACAATTGAGAAACACTATACACTGCAACTCCCCTCATCTTAAGAACTACCAGTAGGAGGTGCAGAGGCTGATCGAACGCTTTGAAGCTTTCAATATCATCGTGATCCCCAGAGAAAAGAATATCCTTACTGACTCCTTATCCACTGCTGCTTCAAGACTCTCTCCTTTAGAAGATTACGAAGCCTCCTGATTCACTATAGAACTTCTCTACAAGCCATCAGTACCTAATAATATTTCTAATTGGAAAGTCTTTGAGGGGGATGGAAAGATCATAAGCTTCTTGAATAATCAAGACAACTTTAGAGACCTTTCTATAGATGATGAAGAGTTCCAAGAACAACTAACGAAAACCAATCCTCGGGAGGGTCAACACACAGATAAACCAAAGTCTCACACAATTCCAAAAGGGAGAGTGAATCTAGAGAATCTGTTTGATCTAAAGGAATGATTCAAAGGACCTAAAAATGCAAAGATTGGTATCTCTTGTCCCCTCCACAAAATTGTAAATCTTGGAACTCTAGACAACCCAAAGTATGTGAATCTTGGCAAAACAATATCTAAAGAGGAGAGGAAATCCTACATCAAATTATTCAGACAATACCAGGCTGTGTTCGCTTGGTCCTATAAATATTTGAAAACATATGATACCTGCATCATTCAACACACCATCCCGTTGAAACCCAAAATCAAACCTTTTCAACAAAAGATATGGAAGTACCACCCATCCTTGGAACCCCTCATGTATCAAGAGTTAAGGAAGCTTTTAGATGTGAAGATAATTTTCCAAGTTAGACATTCCGCCTAGGTAGCGAACCTTATTCCAGTAAGGAAAAAGTCAGGAGAAATTCGATTATGCGTAGACTTTTGGAATCTCAATAGAACTTTAGAAAAGGATAATTATCCCATCCCACCGATGGAGCAACTCCTATAGACTGTGTCAGGATCAGAAATTTTCTCCCTTCTAGACGGTTTCTCAGGATACAACGAAGTGTTGGTCTCAGAGGAAGACCGATTAAAAACTACCTTCCAGACCAAATGGGGAACCTTCACTTATAAACGCATGCCTTTCAGCTTGATTAACGTAGGAGTGACCTTTCAAAGGGAAATGGACGTGGTGTTTCGGGGAATTATAAGTAAGTGTGTGGTAGTATATTTAGATGATGTAACAGTGTATTTCAAGAATAGAGAAGAACACATCCAACACTTAACTCATATTTTTGAAAGATGCCAAAAATACGGTATATCACTCAATCCTAAGAAAACTATCTTCGGTGTTGAAGAAGGTAAGTTTTTAGGTCATATTATATCTCAAGAAGGAATTTGCATAGACCCCAAAAGGATTAAATCCATATCTCAACTCCTTCTACCCCATAACAAGAAAGCTATGCAGTCTTTTTTCGGGAAAATTAATTTCATAAGGAAATTCACCCTCGACTTTGCCAAAATCATCAAACCCTTACAAAAAATGATTTGCAAAGATTTCAAGTTTAATTGGGATGATGAACGGAAATATTCTTTCAACAATATAAAATCTACCATATCTCGGGCCCCAGTATTGCAAAGTCCCAATTTCAATAGAAACTTTAACCTTTATACTTTTGCCTCTGACCAATCACTAGTTGCAGTCTTGAATCAGAAGGAAGATGAAAACAACCAAGGCCCGGTGTCATTTATGAGCACCAACCTTCAAGGAGTTGAGCTCAATTACCCCACCATATACAAGCATGCCTACACGGTCTATAAAGAAGTAAAATATTTTAGGTCATACATCCTCAATAATCACACCAAGGTGATTGTGCCAAACCCCGTAGTCCTATCCTTGTTTACCCAACAAGAAATGGGACAAAGAAGAGGGAATTGGATGGAGGTAGTCCTAGAATTTGATCTAGATATAAAACCCACCAAGTTAGTAAAAGTACAAGGTTTGTGCAATCTCGCAGCCGAAGCTCAAGATCAAGCAAACCAAGATCCGTGGTGGGATAATGAAATAGCACTGTGGTGTGGTGAAGCACCATACATTTCCCTGGGACCGGACTCCTGGTACAAGGATTTGGCTCATCTATTACATCACGAGAATTTTCCCAAAAACCTCAACCCCAGAGAAAGGAGAGCCCTCCGATTAAAATCTGCACAATATCACCTCATAAATTCAGTACTCTTCCAGATCAACTATGATGGCATATTACTGAGGTGTCTCGAACGCGAAGATGCTGATAAAGTGTTGAAAGAACTCCATGATGGCCCCGCTGGGGGACATTTTGCAGAGAACACCACTGCTTATAAGGTTCTGAGAGCCGACTATTATTAGCCCACTTTGTTCAAAGACGCTCATGCTTATGCTAGGAATTGTAAGACTTGTCAAATAAGTGTTGGCAAGGAGAGAAGGGTACCAATCCCACTTCAACTAGTAACCGTCTCTATACCTTTTGAGAATTGGGGGTTGGATATTATAGGATAAATTATGCCCAACTCTTCGAAATTGCACAAGTATATTCTTACTACCACCGACTATTTCATAAAGTGGGTAGAAGCCATTCCTCTGACCCATGTAAATGAGAAAATATTCATCCAATTTATAGAACAACAACTAATTACAAGGTTTGGTGTTCCTTTTTTTCTGGTCTTTGATAATGCAGCCTACTTCTCCTCTACCCTATTGGTAGAGTTCTCTCTGGACAAAGGAATCATAATCAAGTACTCTGTAAATTATTACCCACAGGGAAACAGTGTGGCGGAATCAACCAATAAGAATCTGGTAAGGATACTAAAGAAGACAGTCACTGATAACCATAGAAATTGGCATAACCAACTCCATAATTCCCTATGGGATGATAGGGTCACACCCAAATAAGCTATAGGTAATTCCCCATACTTTCTGGTCTACGGACATAATATCATCCTCCCAAACGAGCTTTATTTTCCATCTCTCCAATTGACCCAAGATTCTAACGAAGAACCATCATCATCCATGCAACAAAGAATCAACACCCTGCTTATGCTGGAAGAAGAGAGAGAAAAGGATAAGTCAAAATTTTTGGCTCATCAACATATAGTGAAAAGATGGTTCGATAAGCATAAAGCTAAGGAAAAGAACTTTGAAGTAGGAGATTTAGTCTTGAAGTGGGACAGGGAAAATGAACCCAAAGGGAAAGATTCCAAGTTTCAGAATCTATGGCTTGGACCTTTCCTAGTGGCTGAGAAGATTGGGGTAGGTACTTACTGGTTGAAAAATTTGAGGGGGCAACCCGATACTCTCCCAGTAAACGACCAAGCCCTAAAACAATACTTCCAATAATAATATAAAAAATATATATAATATAATATATATATATGTATGTATGTATGTATGTATGTATATGTATATATGTATATGTATATGTATGTATGTATGTATAACTTCAGGTTAATATGGTTAAAAGGAACACCGAAGATAGCTGCTGCATGGAACAAAGATTCTGGGTTTTCCCATTGAATCGCCATTTGTTGAGTGCTCAACACACCCTAAAAGTTCAGTGAACATTTCCTTTTGGGTACCACATTGTTTTCCACCTTTGATTGTTTTCTCTTTGGTCTAATACTAATAATCTGCTTATCTTATATGTTTCATGTCTTAAGTTTCTCTTGAACATACAACAAAGAACCATCTTAAGAGACACAATGACTACTCAAGGAATCAATGACCCAGAATTTTCCCGAATCCCTAGAGAAGTTCAACATCGGTGAAAGCTTAAGGTGGTGAAAATCATTTTGAGAAGTCAAAGTAGCTGAGTACCGACCTTCATCGGTGTCAGACGATAATATTGTTTCTTTCTTACGAACAACCTTCTAAAATATTTTTCCGAAGGTCGATCCTTTCAGTTTCGATAGAGAAGTGTAATCATGAGCACCACACAAAAGAGGAGTTCCACCGCCAATCACCGACGCCCGAAATGTTCCCTTAATCACCAATCCAATTTTCATCGGTATCAGGAGTTTTATCAAGAAGATAGCAGTATGGATAAATCATCTAACTAGTAGTCAATCCCCGATCTTTATGAAGGTAAGACATGATGTGATGTTTAACCCCTAGCTGTGTCAAGTACTCTGCATTAAAATATTTAGTTAATTTGTAGATCGTGCATTAGTTACTAGCTCGTGTGTGAATCAAAAGGGAACCATTAAACTCACTGATACAATGCATCTCCATCTGTGCCTTCGTCGTCAACCTGTTAAGTTTTAGCGGCATAAATATGATAGTGGTTTGTTTTGAAATCTACATTTATCAATCGTATTAACTAATTGATATGACTGGTAGTATCTCCCGGTTATATTATTTCGAGTCATTTTATGTGATCCCACTCTCACGGCAAGTTATTTGGAACAAATAGGAGAATGAAGCCACCAGTCCAGAGGAAGCATCCGAAGTCCAGTGACTATTAAACAGTTATCTTAGCAAGCATTAGAGGTATGGTTTCGCTTGTGGTTTTACACTTCATTTGTATATGTTCTCACCTGATGCTTCTCTGTATACATGTTCCAAGGGTGGCTTTGATTGTAGAGACAATGCCTCCAAAGAAACCATCCACCAAGAAATCACCACGGGCGCCAAAGCTGCAAGAATCGAAAATAGGAGAAGGCTCCTCCCCAGCAGTTGCAAGACAATTAGAGTTCACTCCTAAGCTGGTGTCCATCATCAAGGTGATCACCAAGGATCCCTTTTTCCAACCCCCAGCTTTCGGGGATAGAGAGGCAAGCATTGGAACAAAGACAAATTTTCCTCGCTGGGAAGAAGTCTTCAAGAAGATTAAGAAAGAATAACCCCTTGAATATACTTTGCACAGTGACCCTAATACAAGGAAGCTCGATGACGAGGTCCTCCTAAATATTCGCAAGGCTTATCTGCACATAGTGGCAATCCAATCTTCAGTTTTCCCTTGCGTAAAGCTCTTAAAGTGGCTCATTGATCACACCGATGCACATAAATGTTTGATTAATAATGACAATGGCAAATGCATTTGGGGTTTTCCTGCCATCAGAAGTTCAGAAATGCTACAAACTCAATGAGTCTAGAGAAAAGTTGAGCACTGATTTCGTGTTAAGTTTCTATGCCTCTCATGACACTAGAAAAATCATGGCATCCTGGTGGAGGGAAGACAATAAATTCATGAATTGAACTTTTGGCTGGTACTCGAAGGTCAATCTCAAGGAACCATACACCTATCTCATGTCCATTCTCTGCATATTGCATGGGGAGAAAGATTGCTCCTGATTTTTCGAAGCTTGGATCCCTCTATCTTTTACAATTTCCATTTCAGGCACCAGTTTCAATTGGGGTGCTATCATCTCTAAATAGTTGATCACCTACATAAAACAGGCCTAGGCACCAAAGGAGGGAGATACCCTCGCCTTCTACATGGCTTTGTATCTATTGGATGTCATCTGCGCCAAGAACGCTTTTTTCAGGATGACCTTGAATTGGCACCATTTAGAGCTTGTAGTCCATGTATACTATAGCATCTTGTGGGAAAACAGGATTTTCGATGCCACATGGGTACCACATTTATTGCCCATTTATGTTCTCGATCGACTAGTGTTAGGAGAAATCTTCTATCAAACCCTCATACAAGGATACAATGCAACTTTAGTAAAAGACAAGAAGTGGGCTTTCATACCGTATGGGTTTCATATCGGCTTCTTAATGGTCAAAGACACTGCGCATGATAAAAAACTTGGGCTAGGTCAATTGAAATTTTGGTTCCAAACTAGTCGATTTTGCAAACACGATCCCAAGGGATTGGTCCTATATCACACGTCACATGTATCATCCTCTTGGCCTTATGTCCACAATCAATTTGTGGATGAAATTCTCACTGAGAACACTCAAGACTGGGATATGGTGGCAACCAGGAAGGTTGATCCTAGAGGAACCGGGTTTACAACTATGAGCTATGAAGAGTAGGCCACATTTTTGGAGCAAGCAATTCAAGGAGTTGGTCGATGCCCTGAAGCAACAACAAAATATGAGCTGGAGGAAGATACAAATGATCCCCAAGAAGACATTGAGATCACAAAAGATCATTAGGTATCCCTAATACAAATCAAATATTTCCCTGAATATCAAACGACTCAAGAGAGTGGTGCACTTTTATACCAGCAAGATCAACTACTAATGAAACAGATGCAGGATAACCCACATCTTTCCATAAGTCCTAGGATTTCAACTACTGTCCGAAGTGTCCCGATAGAACCAAGCGATCCTGGTCTCACATTCATCGATGGCACCAATGGGTCGGGCAATCCCAAATCTATGATATCGCCAATTTATCCCTCGGGAGAAGGAACAACTCAACCAGAGACAGGCTAGGTGTCGATAGAAACAAAAGCACCCAACCCCTTGAGCATGCTTATACAAATATATAGCGACGATGAGAGCACAGAGCCCTCTCGTGGTACCCCGGTGCACATCCAAGAAGAAGAAGGTCCTGAAAAGACTCATTCCCCAAGTCCCCAAAAGGTCTCTTCTGTTGGGCCTGAGGTTTAGGACCAGGGAGTCCCACATAAGGAAGTTGAAGTTGAAGGTAATCTCGATACAGAAAAGTACGATGAACCAGAAATAGATGTAGGCCTAAGTGACAAGCCTCCGCAGAAGGAAATCGGTAGTTCCACGATCGATGAGCAAGTAAGTGACAAGTTTATTCCTGACACATCTATCCTACCCAATACCCAGATCCTTGGTGAGCAACAAGTAGAAGTTGGATCTACAAGATAGAACGAAGAAGTTTGAGATCCCACTCTTGAACAAATATACACTGCGGGAAGCTTGGGAAACAATCTCACAAGGGGAAATCAGCAGATACCAGACCTGATAGATGAGGTTGCAGACATATATGCGATCTCCTATGATCAAAAGAGAAAGGCTATCGTACGAAGGACTGTAAAGAAGAGAAGAATCACCCTGTATCATTGCATCATAGTCATCATTGAGGAGAAGTTAATCGATACAACAGACGCCCATACACCTTAGATGATTGTTGTGGGAAAAGACCTCTCAGAGGTTGCCCAGGACAGATCCATGAGAGATTAAAAGGAACTTGTCGCCGCCCAGAAGGATCTTGAACACTTGTGCAATCTTTTCGATTACTATAAGGGTGCTACATAGACAACTGTGTATTTAAAAGATGAGTTCGATAAAGTTTATGATGAGTTCAAGAAGGAAGGAACCATGTTAATCTCGAATATAACTGAATTCCAGGAAGACACTCTCATGGCACTCGCAACATTTAATTAAATGGAGCGATGGTATGAGAAGGCACAGTAGGCGGTGGAGAGGCTCGAGTTTATTGAGGTAGTCTAGAAAGGTCGAGAAAAAGAATACCACGGAATTTAGATAGTAAGTAAAAGTAGTCTCAATAGCATGAAGCGATCAACTGAATACTGGGCCAAAATGTCTCGAATCCCACATGAAGAAATCCAAGAACAATGGGCCAGGTGTCAGAAGAACTGGGATAAAATCAATAAAATAATGAAATACATCGGACTCCCTGAGTATGGTACCCCTGATATGTTTATCAACCTAAACGAAATAATCAGGTTGTGCATCGAACAAGATGCATTATGGGCCGAAGAATGTGCAAGGGTCATTGATGAAAAGCCAGGGAAAGTACAATAGTTCACAGGACATCCAATAAAAGCTAGAACCATGCTTCATAAATTGAACTTTAGCCTCGTAAAGTATCGGGCACACACAACAAACATCAGGGGAATATATGCGGCTCCAATGGAATAACACATATTTCCATGGGCCAACACCTGTGAATAACTCTTTATCAGATGGTCTTATTATGAAAGAGCCCACCCTTTTCAAGAAACAACTCAGGTGGACTGTTGAAAGACTATTAGATGATAACGCCACGTGGTGATTTTTTATTAGCTCAAATTGTATTTTACCATTAATTATTGTTAAGAATTTATATTATAAATAGGGACATCGACCGATGGTCAAAAGGTCGATGGGTGTTTTAATAACTCTTTTTCTTTTGGTTTTTGATAATTATTTTGGGACGACTATGAATTAAGAATCCCTTCTTGACCAAACATGAGCTATTTTTCATCAAATGTATGTGATTGGAGTTGGAGAAGAATTACTTCCTTTCCTGTTCCATGAATGTTGCAGTGAATGAGTAAGAGAAATCAATTCTATTGTCAAGTTATCTGGTGCAATATTTTGATGTTATTTTCTTTAAATGATGAAAGTAAATCATTGTTCTTCTATGTGATGAATGTCTTGGTATATGAATTATTTTTCTTATCGTGATCTTGATTACATATGTGTTTCTTTTTCTTTATGCTAAGTAGTTTACCTCAGCTATATGATGAGTTTCTTGGTAGATGAATTATTTTGCTTGTGATGATCTTGATTACATATATGTTTTATTTTTGTTAATTAGTTTTCTCAGACAGTAGTCGGATGCTCATTCGTTTAGAGTATTAGTACTAGGCCCTCTGGCATAAGATCATTGTTTGCATGCTCGAGCATTGGGTTATCCCAAGCTCGACCCATTCCCAATAGTTAAAAATTTGGTCCTGTCTTTTTCAAGTTGGTTTATACTGGCTTACATATCTCGTACCAACCCCCATATAAGAGAGAATACAGAGAAGAACTATCCCGAGTGAAGGAAGATCCTTCACCCGAAAACACAAAAGCTCATTGATAATTTGGCCATATCGTAAGATCTGGAGAACCATTCCACTCCAAATGCTACAGAGTCTAATTGGGCCTCAGTGGCGGGTTTGGTTTCTACTGTTGAGTAAAGGGATTTAGGCCCCATCAATAGCATGATAGACACATCAAGAAGAAAACATTCAAGAAAGGATATCTAGTACTGATGTATGACAATAAATTGTTTCAGTACCCAGGAAAGCTTAGAATGCATTGGTTAGAACCATATGAAGTAAAATATGTCACAGATGGAGGAGTTGTATAGTTAAGAGATTTATCAGGCGCATAACTCAGAGGGATGATCAATGGGAGCCGACTGAATCTATACAAGGACAATTGACCACTCACCATGCAGTATATATATATATATATATATATATATATATATATATAGTATAGTGAAAAAGAACCAAAAGGGAAAGAACCAAAGAGGGTGCAGGGTGCTAGAGGTAGAAATGCCACAAAAAGTTAGAAACACAAACTCGGAAAGGAGAAAGACAATGGTCACATCCAAAGGGAAAAAAGAGGGAAAAGCAGAAGTCCTGGCACAAGCAGAGGAAGAAAAGACATAGATAGCACAAACACATGAATAATACATGGAATTGGTTAGTGACGAAGCCGAAACTCAGCTAGTGGATACACTCAAGGAGAAGATTGTGTAGGTGCAGGCACAAGCAATAGAGCTTAGGGAAATGTTCCAGACGATCACTAGGGAGGTTGAAGATAGACACAAATATTAGGTGGCTCGGGATGAGCCACATGTCATTGTTGGGGGCCTGTTTGCAGTAGGCCAAAGTGGAAAGAAGGATGATCGTGGGGAAATAAAGCGTGCAGAGAGTGAAGCAACAGATGGAAGGAAACACGACGTGCATGCATGCAAGAAAGTGTGCACAAGGAAAGTGACATCTGGAATAAGGAACAACACGCGCACATGAGAGGAAGACCTAACGATGGTAGGGTCAGAGTTTTGGTAATGTATTATAATGTGTGAAGATCCAAAGATGTATAAATACCGATACTGAGGTATTATAGAGGGTTCATGGATTTTGTAGTTGTTCCAATTTAGTTATTCAGGTTTTTGTAGTGTTCGACATATAATCAGTTATTGAGTATAGTAGCTACGCATGAGCGGATGCGATATGTAATATTTTTTTGTATGAGCTATTTTGTAAGTTATTGAGATAGAGGATACAAGAGAAGGTATATCTTGAGTATTATATCGCAGGCTGAGGAGCCTGGTGCAATATAGTTCACCTCATATAGATCTTACCCATCTGAGGAGAGTTGTATGCGCATGACGTTGTAGATGCAGAACTATCATAATAGAAGATCCCAGAGCCAAATATTTGTGGACGTAGCCCAAGAGGGGTTGAACCATGGTAATATATGTGTAATTTGATAAATTTATGCATATATTTATCCTCTTTTCAGTAGTTATTTGTTGTTCTTAATGAATGAATGAGTTATTACATTGCCTATGAAATATGATTGTGCTATTAAGGGAATAAGCTGTTGAAGTTACTGCATAGTCGTGAATAACAATATGTTTCATTGGTCAGTTATAATAATGTTTCAAGGGTTGAGCTCTCATATATCATACTCAATCCTAGGCTGTAAACACCTGAGTCTTGCAACCACCCATTAAATCTATCTCAAGTGAGACTGTGAAGTGTGTTGTGTTACCTTCTGGTTTACCAAGAGGGACGATAGTTTTAGAGGCTTTGTTGGAAACCTGAAATACATGAACCTTGGGTCAATAAATCAACCAGAATAGAAGAATATTTAACCAAGAAATATCATTCTTGGGCTGACCGAGGTTCAGGTCCTAATTTGGTTTCCAACAAAACCCTCCATAAAACTATCATCCCACCTAGTAACCCAGAAGGAAACACAACACACAAGATGCACAATGTAGTCTCACTTGAGATAGTTCTTAGGGGTGGCTGCAACGCTCAGGTGCTTGCAACCTGGGAATGAGTGGGGATCTGTGAATTCACCCTCTATGTTATTTATCCAATTCCTATCTCATACATCTAGATTTATTATACTATTATTCTTAGTCATGCATGTAAAATATCAAATCTAACTAATTCATTCATTTATCTAACATCTAATCATCAACATCAAAGAATATACATAACATTTAGTCACATAACAAAGGGTCTACCATGGTTCACCCCTCCTGGGCTACATCCACAAAGATTTTTCTATTCTTCTCTTTTATTATCTCTCGTTCAAAACTATAGTGTCACGTGCATTACAACACTTCCTCAAAATAGGTCAATATCTTACAATGAGGTGGACTAGATCGCACCAGGCTTGTCAGCCTATGATCTAACCCTCAATATCTACCCCCATCCCTCTCCTCAGCTCAACAACTTACAAAATTAGATCAGAATTATAGTCGAATTAAGCAACAACAACTACTAACAATGTTCGAACACACTATCACCCAACCAACCCTGAACCCCTTACCTAGACCTCCTAGGTACCTATTTATACATATTTTCGGCTTAAAATCCATTACATTCTCTTACCAAAAACCTAACCCTATCCTGGCTAGGTCTTCTTGCATGTGTTCCTCACATGCCTTCCTCTTCTACATGAGCTTCTATTTTACACATGTTACTTTTCCTAGATGCATGTATTCCTTACACGTGTTGATCCTTCTACACATGCATCACCCTCCTTCGTCATGATCTTCCCTCAAAGTTGGCATGTGCCCAATATTGACCATATTCCACTTATTGGCCACCTAGTTACATACCATTCACTTATGTGGGTTTAATATGAGTAATATTTTAGTCTTGAAACCCTCCCATACCATCAAGGCATGCATCTAGTGCAACCATGTCAAATTTTAATGACTACAGGAAAAGTTTGAGAAAATTTCAATGTAGGCCCCATTAACTGGTCACTTTGCAAAATCGGCAAGAATCAACACTTATTCTAGTAAACAACACTGATCATGTTCCTATATCTAATTAGTCTTCTCTTTGGTTGCCTTTTCCTTCTCAGTTCTCATATGCCCATGTCTTCTTTGACCCCTTTTCATGACCTAACCTCGATAAATATTTATGGACTATATCACAAGTTTGTTAAAACACACTAATACTCGATAAACAAGTACTCGAAAAATGGCACATGCTTCGTCGGTTATTTGATCTTATCTTTGATTTTTTTCTCTCATCTAAGCGATTGACCATATTCCACTTATTGTCCACCTAGTTACATACCATTCTCTTATGTGGGTATAATATGAGTAATCTTTGAGTCTTGAAACCCTCCCATACTATCAAGGCATGCATCTAGTGCAACCATGTCAAATTTCAATGACTACA